>OY720444.1:44786576-45073445 GCA_963082915.1 Dolichopus griseipennis | reverse complement strand
AAATGGGAATGGGTACTTTTCGATGAATATTCGGATTTATATTCAATGTCAAAAAATAAAAATGTTTTGTCTTAATAAATTTTTGTAACTTTAAAAAATAAAACAAAACTCTTTCATATTATTTCTTATAAAGATACATTTCATTTTATTTATATAATAAAATTTTTAAGAGTTGAACACAAAATCAGTATATCCGCTTTTATCAGAATTTATATATATGATATATAATGATATTATTGTAAAACTTGCAAACCTTTTTTCGTGAATGTCTGTAACTAACTTCAAATAGATACATATATAGAAAGAACTTTTTTTGTAATAAACTATAAAAAAATTTATAAAGTGACTGCGAACATAGACGCGAGTAATACCGCGGGAACGTTGTTTGCTTTTAATAGCTCAATTTGATAATATATAAATAAATACATACATGTTAAAAATGTTTGTTACTATATTTACAGGTCCTCTTTCTGTAGAACGTTTCGCAGAAATTGATGATGATGTTGACGTAGATGTAGAACAATGCAGTGATTCCGAAGCACCACAACGTAACTCAAAGCATCATAACAGTCAACCAAATTTTAACAGTAACATTGTTAATAACAGTAATAACATTAAAGATAATACTTCATGTGCATCGCCAACCTCACCCTCTGAGTCAGACGGTGACAGATTAACACCGGAACCAGTTCAGGTAAACAACTTCAACAATAATTCCAAGCTATTTAAGAATACCTCTACTACTAGTACAACAAATAGTAATTCAACTCCTTCTACAACAGAAAAATTAAAGACGAAAAAAGTAATTTTTTCCATTTCAGTAGAGCATCTCTTATCAATTTAATAATACATTTTTTCTGTTTTATTTTTTTTTTCTTGGATTGGTGTGTTCAATTTTAATATACTAAACAAAATTGCCTTTGAAATTCACCTCTTTTACCATGAAATTAAAAACTTGTAATTTGTTTGTGAAATTAAGTCGCGGCCACAAATTCAAGGATCGTGCAATTGTGAGGATTTAAAACCAGTACAATGTCATTTGGAAACTAAAGAATTATGGGATAAATTTCATGAATTAGGAACTGAAATGATCATAACTAAAACTGGAAGGTAAGACTGTATTTAAATAAGTTTGCAAATCACAAAATATAACATAACAAAACGCAATATATAATGTATCACTAGGATTTGCTAGAAATAGATATTATTTATATGTATGTAATATAATATACAGGTTCCAAATTACCAAAATGTTTTAAGAAAGAAAACACAACATGGTTTGTGTATAGTCGTTGTTTAAATCCGCAACGGATTTTCTACCTTTAGTTTTATATTAGATTTGAAACTTATACCAATATCAACAAACAAATTAAATTTAATAATTTAATATATTAATCAGACACAAAACTTTAAAATTTTCTGCAATATATAATCTAAGTAAGACACCGATTGTACAGTTTGTTTTAGACATTTTTGCTAAAGTATTTTATCTGTTCTAGAATTTATACTGTAATTTTTAAATACTTTGCAATACCGAGCTACTTCAGACAATTTGTTAATACTTAGACTATTTAAAATTACGTTTTGTATAAATATTACTTTTTTAAATTTCAAGAAAAAAAATTCAAATTTTTAATAATTTATTTTTGAATGCGTAACTTTTAATAATTGTGAAATGCCAGCTATATTTTTAATATGCATTTTTATCCATTTGTTTGCCAAATTCTATCTATTTTGTATAGTACAATTGCCGATAGCCAAACGCCCTTATTAAATATACATATTGATATAAATTATCATTTAGCTATTTGAATTTCTGAACGGTTTCGGAAAACTGTTAATTACGAAATAGTTATTACTCATAAAATTTGTTTTTAGCTTAGTGGTAAATTTATGGAAACCTTGCACAAAAGGTTACTTTGAAAACGGTTTCATTTAATTTATTGCCTTTGGAAAAGATTTCATTTAATTTCTTACCTACATACAAATGAAGTAACCTACATACAAATGAAGTAATTAAATTTTGAGTCAGTTTATTTTAATTTCGTTTATTTTTTTGATATTTGCCTCTTTATTATATTTGTTGCGTTTTAAATCAAATAAAATAAATAATTACTTGTAAAAAATATATGCATATTAAAATAAATATAATCACTTCTTCCAATATGACATATTCATAAAAAAATCATCACACCACTGCACAGCACTGCACTGACTACCGAATTTTAAAATTTCTTTTTTAAGTAGAATTTTTTTTTGTAGCTAAATAAATTTGAACACTTTTTTAATGCCAAACATATTAAAAATTAAAATCCAAAACTATCTTTAATTTTGGAATTTCAGTTAATAAATAAAAAGAAAACAATTTCTATTCTCCTTTGTTCCATATTCTTCTATTTCTAAAATTTTGTTAAAAAAAAAACAAAAATAAACATTTTGTAAATCGCAGTTCGTACCTATGAATATGATTGAATACGACAATAAAATAGTTTAATTTTTTTTATTTATGTAATTTCTTTCCTTATTTTTGAATTTCGATTTTGTTTCACTCTATTTCTATTCTAATCATGAATTAAATTTAAAGTTATGAGTATTACTATCGTTGAGTGTGTGAAGTATTTATAATAATTCTAGATGTAAAATATTTATTTTATATGCTGACAAGGTCTCACCAACTCTTGTGTATTCTATATAATATGATATACATATATAATTCCGTAATATGATATATATAATTCCGTATATAACTTTAGCATTTCCACCATCCAAATTTTAAATAGAAGTGCAAAATATTTTAATGATATTTAATTTGAAAATTTTGATTCACCTTGTTTCTCTAAAATTGAACAAGAAAAACATTGATTTTGATTTAAAATTTATATATTTGAACTAAGAAAAAATATGGATTTTTATCTCAATTTTATATATTTTTACACACATATTTACAAATCAATATAAATTTAAATTTTCAATAAATTATAAATGTGTACAGTTATGATATGCCTACAGGGTGAACAAGCATGAAATAGTTAAGAATAAAAAATGAAATAGAAATAATTACATCAGTTTTTTAAACAAGCATATAATATGTAGCTGATTAATGAATCTCTTTCCTAAAATTGGAGATGTTGTTTCCATCGGTGTTATTTTTAACTTCTGAAAACGACATGATATGACTTTTTAATGAGAGGTATTGATTAAAAGAGATATTTTTTTTTGTCATATTACCGTTTTTGTTTTCAGGTATGTTCCTTTAAATTTTGAAAAATATAACAGGGCAATAAAGAAAAAAAATTACAAGACAATAAATCTTTTTGAAAAGTGTTCAGTTTTTTAACGTTACATCAACATATATAAAATTCTATTGAAGTGCTTTCTACGCTTATTTGAAACAACAAACATAATGTGATACAACATTTTCGAAACACTCGGTATCAAAACCGAGTTTTTTCTTAAAATTATTATGTTCACATACCCCTTAAATAAATTATTGCTAAATCATAATATGATAAACATAAAAAAAAACAAATCGCATATTGCTGCTCGCCAATTTTTTAAAGGTATCAAATTTACTACTTCTGAATTTGAAAACTATTTTTTGAATTTCTAAAAACTTGATACATAATAAAAATTTTAGAATTTTAATTTTCATAGATTTTTATAATACAAAAAAACTTAAACAAATGATATAATAAATAATATAAACTATTAAAAAAATTATTATAACAAAATTCTTATATTATAACAATAGGTATAAGTTATTTTCATATAAAAAATAAACAAACACAGTAAATGAGATAGTTTTTAAAATAACATGATCGACAAAAAGTAAGTGATACGACATATGACAAATTTATTTTAGAATAAAATAAAACCAACTTAAAATCACAAACGCACAAAGTATACATTTATGCATTTATATAAAACCAAATTCAAAAAAATTTTATAAAACATAACTATTTTTTTTAAATTACAATATTTAAAATATAATTACCATTTAGTAACTTAACTTTAAAGTATCAATGTTTATTTACTTGAAGTAAGCTGAAAAAAAAAAATTTATGAAAGAACAAACAATATTTCTATATTTCTAGAACTTTAAGGCTGTACTACATATTTTTTTTATTTGGTATTGCTGTCTCTTTATTCTTTTCCGTCTAAAGGTTTTAATTATATACTTACTTTTTGTCTGATAAAAATAGCTTTAAATTGAAGATGCTGTAAATTTGAGAAACAATGTGAATCAAAGTTTATTTTTATGATGTAGTTCTAAAAATGTTTGTAGGTACTTAATATTATGATCAAGCGATGGCTTTTACGAAACGTTGCTGGCAAGCGTGACCTCTTTGCAATAGTTAATTTGAACGAAAATATTGCAATGTAAGTTTATTTTAAAAGGAAATAAAAATTTATAAGTAGAGGTAGTTTTTGTTAATAGAATATTTAAATAACTAAAATGGAAACATTTTTGAATTAAAAATCAGCTTATTATTTTAAAACTAGCGCGAAATGAAGAACATATTTTTTATCCTTTGATGTGTGGCATTGTGCTTAAAAATAAGTGTACGTTTTGTGAAACAAAACGAGTAGATACTAAGTACTATTAAAAAAAGTAAATTTTTTGTACCAAAATTTACCATTACGCAAAATCCAATTTGTGCAAAATTTTTGGTCAAAAATATATTCTAAATGGTTCAAGCTAGGGTTTTGAAATTCCGGGAAAAGTTAGATCCTAAAAATTAGTAGGAGTCAATTAACAAACTTTTTTTGTCAAGGCCCCTGTTTAGGAGCTATAAGGGCTCGAAAATTGAAATTTTGGTATTTTTAAACACCTATAATTTGAATACCTGTTAAAATTTTTTTTTTTCAAATATACAAAATTAGAAGCTCTTTAATTATATTTCAACATGTTTTTCTTAATTTGGAAGTGCGATCAAGCTACAGCCCCCGAAAATTCCAAAAAAAGCCCTATATTACAATTAGTATAACAAGAGTTCTGTTAAGTGTATTTTCAATCTAAAAACGGTAAAAGAAAGCTGCTTTTATAAGCATCACAAAAATACAAGGATTAAAGTTATACGGTTGCCATACGGTACTAAAGTTTTCCATTGTGCAAAACTCAATTTTTGCAAAATTTTTGGCTCCACATATCTTCTAAACAGTTCAAGCAAGGGCCTTGAAATTTTGGAAGAAGTTAGACCTACAACAATTAGTAGGAGTCGGTTAACAAAATATTTTTGTCACGTGCCCTGTTTAGAAGTTGTAAAGGCTCGAAAATTGAAATTTTGCTATTTTTAAACACCTGTAACTTGAATACCTGTTCATATTTTTTTTTACAAATATACAAAATTTGAATCGTTAGCATTATATTTCAAAGAAAAAACTTTTTTTAAAAATAGCAAATTTTATTTAACTTATTGTAATTTTAATTTGTCGAGTTACTTCATTCGAACTTATTTCATGCCGACAAATAATCGCGTACCATATTAATATAAATTCGTTCTTTAAATTTAAATTCTTAAACTTTTAGTATTTGAATCTATAACTTTTATCTATTGTATCAGGGTACTCATTAAGCGCCTTTGTAAAGCATATATTATTAAAATAATTGCTTAAGTTGCTAAATATTCGAATATTTCAGTTGTTTCAACAATAAACTGATCTGGTTTTTTTAAAAAATAAATATCCAACCGAGAAAAATTTTATTTTGTTTTTTATGCCCACTTGTATATTATGTTCTTTTTATAAATGAAAAAAATGGCTAAAAAATATCAAAAAAATAACTTTTGAATGTAATATTGCATTTGATAATATTTATTTAATTTTACTAACATTTGACTGCATCTAATTTTTTTTTCTGAGGGAAGAAAACACCTTCAAAATAAACTTAATTTCCCAGTAGTGTGAGAATCCTCCTCACTAAAAAAAACTTCTTCCTGTAGACAAGATAATGCCATAGGAACCCAATCTACTCGCGCAATATAATGGCTAATCGAATCTGGGATGTGCTATAAGTTTAAATAACTTATGGCACATAACCAAAAAACATACAAATTGTTTAGACTGGAAAATTATAGGAATTATATGGTTTTGTTATTATTTGGAATTCAATAGAATTAAAATTAATATTATGAATTAAATATAATAAAAATCTATATGAAACAGTGCTATAATTAATTTAAATATTTATAAATTTTAGTTAAATTCAAAATATTTAAAAAGATTAAAACAAGTTTTAAAGTTTCAAAACAGTAAGTAATTTTATTTTGTTTAGTAAAATTTTTTAATCAAAAAACTTAAATTTCTAAATTTCACCTACGATTTTGATTTTTAAAATGAAACACCTTGAGCCAGAAAATTATAATAAGCGTTAAAAAAGGTAAACATACACAGCAAGAGGTAATTTTAAAAATTTTAACTCAACCTAAATGTTAAGACACCTTGCCTAAACTATCTAAAATGTTAAAATTAAAAAAGTAAAAATATGTATACCTATATAAATAAATACTTATGTAAAAATCAAAACTATGTGTACAAAAACGCATTTACAATAATATTACTTTTCAGTCTCAGTTTATCCTTTTTTATTGTCAAATATTTTTTTTATTTAAGGTATAATGCAGAAAATATGTAGTATCCCGCAGGTTTTTTATGTCTTAAAATATTTAGACTTTCTTCTTTCTGTTGTAGGTAAATACATTTTTTAAACTATATATATAGATGCCTTAAATGTACATTTTAAGTACAATAAACAAGTTATCTTTTAGGTATTTGTATTATAATATTTATAAAGTGTGTGTATATAATCACGCAGAGCGATGCAAATCATTTAAAATGTGGCCACAAGCATTTCATAAATTTGAACTTTTTTGCACTTCTAATAATTCTTAACAATTTAAAAATTTAAAATTAAAATTAAAAAAGAGGAATTGGTATGTCAAAGTTTTGTATTGTATTTCTTTAAGGAGAATTGATTATAATATTACTTGCAAATCGCAGCCAAAGTTATTGGAAATGTGTTGTTATTTATGTGAAAAATTTGATTTTATGGATTTTTTTGTCCAATTTGTTTTCCCTTATTAATAAAAACATTCTTTTTTAACTATAGAGTAGTTTATAGTATTTTTGAGGTGTAGTTGAGCATGTCAACACATACTTGCGAAATTCCCTGATTTTACTATAGAGAACACTAATAAAAATATTTATTTTAAAATTAAAGTTAAACATAAAAAGTAATTTGTAACATTAGACTGTAGATTTTATTTTAAAAGATGTTTTAAATTTGTTTTTGAAATCAATTCAAGATCAACTTTAATAATAAGAATATAATATGTCACTTGTTCCAACATACATCTTTGAACAGGCTTATTAGTCCAACAGTTGAACCGTTAGTACTTAAAAAAATAAAAGAATAAAGTTCCACTTATTTTAATTTTTAAACGAAAAATTATCTTATTACAAAAATTGTAAATGATTACTTCGTAAACTTAAACTGAAACCTTATCTTTATTTTTTTATTAACTTTAATTAATTCTACACTAAAACATATCCTAACACTGTATGGATACAAAATTTGATTAAATAAAACTAAATTCAATGCAACTGAAGTTATCATAAATCAATTTTTTAGACGCCAGATAAGGTCAACACTGTCAACACAACCTATTAATTTTTCTTTTCTTGAATATATAGAAAGTAATATAAGGTGTCAAAAGGTAAAAAACCTAATTTGCACACTTGTCATATAAAAATGTCTTAAAAATTTTTATTTTAGATCCAATAAGCCACAAATTTATGTGATTTTGTTTATATTTTATAATTTTTTATATTTAACATAAGAATATTTAAAATTTAAAATTAAAAGGTATTATGAAATCGCGAGAAGGAAACTTCTTTATAAAATACTGTTATTAGTTTAAAAAAATTAAAGGATAAAGGTGAAAGAAAATTAAGAATGATAGAGAGATTTGGAAAATAAATTTCAACAGGTGTTTTTTGAATATTTGCAAATTGTATGAACATAATTCTTATTGAGACAAAGCTGATTACTTTAAATTTTGTTGAGTCTAAATGTAAGAATTGAATTACACTTTAGATGTAGATGCTCAAAAGAGTTATTTATGCATTCATCTTTGATTAATGTCCGTAGCATATAGTTTCCTTGATTCTACAGAGTTCAATTATATAGGAAGGAAACTTTTTGGATAAACTTCCGGAGAGGGGTTGTGAGCTATCAAGATGACGTCATCACCTAACGGTACTAAATATCTCAAAGTTTCCGAATATATATACTATTAAAGGCGATGGCGCCATCTAGTGGTCGAAAAATGCATTACAAAAATTTCCTAAGATTTTGTAGCATTTTAATTAAAATGTTATATTTTTCCTGTAAGACAATAAACTGGAACCAATATCTTACAATATTGTAGGGCATGATATTGTCTTTCATAAACATCTTGTTTAATCTGAATCGGCGTTACCGTTTTGGAGATATTGCAATTTCAAATGGAAATTTATAACAAAAAAAAAAAAATTTTTGAACTTTCAAAAAAACTACAATAAGTATGAAATTTTCTAAAACACCCTGTATTTTTTATTATACTGTAAGAAAGGTATTTTGACACTCTTTGCAACGGTATATAATAAGTATGGTATATGTTGACAATTAGCCCCACCAGAGAACATAAATGAAAAACTGACACAACAATTTTATTAAAAAATACATTTCATACTTCATTTCTCATAAAATTATTTTGGCTTTTTGTTTTCCAGTTGAAATATGTATTTTAAAATGTAAGAATGCACTTTAGACTTTGTACAATATTGATTTGGATTTTGGTAATTTGTTTGAAGGAGTTTTTGGAGGTGGCAGCGCCGTAGTTTAAAATTTTTGTTGTTGAAATATGTATGTAAAAATGTAATTATAGGTGCTAGAGTTGCCTACAAATTCAGAATTCTGCCCTTTTTCCAGAAGATTTATAAACATATATATGCACAAGAATCTGAATTATAAGAGATTTTAGCGTTGGATTCTAAATCAGGATTTCCGGTTTCCAGAATATTTAAAATATATGTGTATATGTTTTAGAGTTGGATTCTAAATCAGCATTGCCGCTTTTTCCAGAATATTTATATGTGTGCATGTATATACAATATTAGAAGAGATTTTACAGTTGGATTCTAAATCAGGATTTCCGCTTTTTCCAGAATATTTATTCCAGATTGC
Source organism: Dolichopus griseipennis (assembly GCA_963082915.1). Taxonomy (NCBI): domain Eukaryota; kingdom Metazoa; phylum Arthropoda; class Insecta; order Diptera; family Dolichopodidae; genus Dolichopus; species Dolichopus griseipennis. Next base: position 45,064,219 of record OY720444.1, on the reverse strand, counting down.
CGCTTTTTCCACATTTTATAGTTAGTTTAAAATTTGTGATAGCAGATAAGAATTTTATTTTTATTTCATTATTTTAATTAACGATAATTATATAACCTTTATAATAAATGGAAAAATCGTATCAAAGCATGTACTTGTATTCAAAACTTAGCGGAATGTCGTAATACGTAGTGTCTGAAAAAAAACGATTAAAATATAATTATAGATTATGCACATAAATGTGTAAGCATTTTTCAGTATATAATTAAAATATATACCTAATTACGTTTATTTGTATATTTATATATAATAAAATGTGAGGTATTAAGATGCATCAAATAATTAAAAATAATGAAGCAAATAAATAAATAAAGAATATATATGTCCAGCTCTAATAGTTGAATCCAACTCTAAAATCTTTTCTAATTCAGAATCTGGCATATTCATATATAAATATTCTGGAAAAAGCGGCAATCCTGATTTAGAATCCAACTTTAAAATCTCTTCTAATATTGGTTAAACATATACACATATATTATAATTATTCTGGAAAAAGAGGATCTCCTGATTAAGAATCAAACTTAAAAATCTCTTCTAACATTGTATATACAAACACACATTTAAATATTCTGGAAAAAACGGTAACCCTGATTTAGAATTCAACTATAAAATCCCTCCTGATTCAGGTTCTTGTGTACATATATGTTTATAAATATTCTGGAAAAAGTGTATAATTCTGATTTTGTAGCTAACTCTAAGGTCCTTTCTAATTATATTTTTACATACATATTTAAATAAAAAAAATTTTAAAAATATGAGGTTGTCACCTCCAAAATCCCTCAAAACAAATTACCAAAACCCAACTAAATATTGAACAAAGTCTAAAGTGCATTCTTACATTTTAAAATACATATTTCAACTGAAAAACAAAAAGGCAAAATGAATTTATGAGAAATAAAGTATGAAAATGTATTTTTTAATAAAATTGTTGTGTCAGTTTTTCATTTATGTTCTCTGGTGGGGCTATTTGTCAACATATACCATACTTATTATATACCTTTGGAAAGAGTGTCAAAAGAACTTTCTATCAGTATCGTAAAAAATGCAGGGTGTTTTTGAAAATTTCATACTTATAGTGATTTTTTTGAAAGTTCGAAATTTTTTTTTTTTTTGTTATAAATTTCCATTTGAAATTGCAATATCTCCAAAACGGTGACACTGATTCAGATTAAACAAGATGTTTATGAAAGACAATATCATGCCCTACAATATAGTAACATGTTGGTTCCAGTTTATTGTCTTACAGGAAAAATATAACATTTTAATAAAAATGCTACAAAATCTTAGGAAAATTTTGTAATGCATTTTTCAACCATTAGATGGCGCCATCGCCACTAATAATTTATATATTCGGAAACTTTAAGATATTTAGTACCGTAATGTGATGACGTCATCTTGATAGCTCACAACCCCTTTCCGGAAGTTTATCCACTCTTTTAGTTTTAAAGTTGATGACACAACTGGGATTTATAAGTCCTCTGAATTTTGATTACCATCATTCATGTTGTATTGGGATTTCTTAAGCAATCTAAGTTATTTATCCTTGTTTCTTTATACCTTGTTCTTTCAATGGTGCTCTTCTAGGTATTAAAAATTTAAGACAACGGTTTGTTTTATTTTTTTTTTTTATTTATTTTAGAATAATTTTCAGCATTTTAAATTATATAATTAAATATAAATTTTTCTACTATTATAAACATTGCACTAGTCAGTTTTTTGATATTAACTTTTTATCGTCTATCAATTGTCATGGATATTCGCAATCATAAATAAAATTATTAAAAGAATAATTGTTTTAAAAGAAATTACATATATTAAATTTAAAATAGAAACATTCTGTGTAGCAGTTAATTGTTTCTGAGCTTATTTATTAAAATCTAATAAATTATAGTTCTATAGAAATAACCGATTTTCAAAAAATTATACTTTTTGTAAAAATTCACTTACAATAGAAGTTGGCTTTCTTTAACATTACTTATATTATGTATTTTATTTTCAGAGTGTAAATTTTTTTATTTTATTTCTTTCTTTGTGCAATTATCTTTTGAATTATATTATTTTTCTAAATATAAATTAACAAAAATCTTGGTTTGCTATAATTAAAGTTTAAAATGAGTATAATATATATATATTTCTACTTTAAGTATTCTATTTTCAATCCTCCGAAAAAACCTTGTTGTATCTAATCCAACTGTTTACTATAGCTTTAACCAAACCAACAAACTATATTAATATGAAATAAAAAATATAAATATTTTTTGTATTCGCTATACATAAATAGTAAGAATTATTTTATTTATATTGTTTATTTATATGCGTTTTTTTTAATATTTGTTTATATTGTCACATATCTATTTTTTGTTGTTAAATAAAAAGTTAGATATCTCGACGGGGAGAAATAACGCCTAGTAAACACAATTGAGTTGAGAAATGAAGCCTTGTTCGCAAAATTTCGCGGTAGATCTTATTTTTCAATCTAAAGAGAATTAAAGCATAAACGCTTTATTTCACTTTATAAATATTAATTATTATTTTGTATTGGGATATTATAATAATAAAAAGGAGCAGCATTGATTTTAAAACAAATCGAAACCTTCAAATCCCTAAACCCTTAAGCCTATCAAAACTCTTCATTTGATTTCAAAATCAATGCTGCTTCTTTTTCCGTAATTTTAATATATAAATTATAAGAAAATTATTAGATTTTAAATTAAAGTTGGTTTCAAAATCAGAGTTATACGGTTTTTCCAAAAAATTTATGTATATATTTGAATATTTATCCAGTTTCCTTATTTTTTCTTAAATCCATAACTTCAAAATATATTAAAAAAATTAAAAAAAAATCAGAAGTTCAAAAATCTTTTAGGAATTTATAAACCTGGGACTTATGACTCTGTACTTATTATTATTATTATATTATAATAATATATAATATTAATCAACTTCCATATTAGTAGGCGAATGTAAAGTGCGAATATTTTCAACAAGTTTTAAATAATTTTTTTTATTCTGAGCATCCAGAAATCCCATAAGGGGACATAATTCTTACCATGAAACTTCTGACGTCTCGGTTACGTATATAAATGTATACATATTAAAAGACTGTACTGAATATACTGTATTAAATATTTTCCCATTATTGTTAACTTTATTATATTTAACGTATAAACATCGAATGTTGTAATTATTATTATTTTTTATTATTTAAATAAGATAAACAAATCTAATTTTAATCTTTTTTATTTTTTTTTTTCAAAACATGTTACGAAAATATTAATGTTATTAAATTAGGAAGTGGTAGAGGTAAAAATATTTAAGCAGGTTATTTTGTACATATGAAATTCTACACAATTGCTTTACACTTTTTTGAATTTTTCAATAAAAAAAAATATAAATAAATTTAATATTTTCATCGCAAACCTAACTTGAGTTTTCTAATTTAATTCAACAAAATATTATCTATATTATCAAAAAAAAAATTTCGAAACCTGTTTCTTGTACATATTTTTTCATTACTTTTTTTACTTATTTTTTATAATAAGAATAAGAATATTGTATTGTATTGGCCTAATTTCACGCTGCAACATATGTCTTTCATTATATTTCACTGACGCGAGTCTTACCCGTATTGCTTTGATTTCAATCAACTACAGAATTAATTCTAAGCCAATTCAGCGTAGAAACAAAACTTTGCAATAAAGTTTTATAGGTTCTATTTTTATTATAACAAATTGTATTTCTCCTGAAAATATAACTAAGTGTATAAAAAAGATTAAGAAAAATTTTTTCCCATATAAAAAAATTTTAAAAAACTTAGGAAGGAAGATTAGATTATTATTTATACAATTAATACTTATAAAAAAGTACTAATATCTCATTTCTGATAGAGACATAGATGCGTATTTTTGCCTAAAACTAGAAAATGTTAAATTTTTAAAGTTTTGTATGCACATGGACACACCAAATGAAAGTATTATGATTTTAAAAAAAAATTTTATCTTATTAATATATGCGCATAATAAAAATTAATTTATATAGATATGTAGATTAATAACTCAAATTATTCTTATACTTAAAAGAATTATTAGAGATAAAATAAATATGTATTTGTTTTAATTTTTATTTATTTATTTATAAACAGTCCCTAACCTCATACCTCACATATTTATTAATTTTTTTTGTAATATTATTTATTTTGTATATTTGGTCACCATGGGGATTTGTAAAGAAAAATTATTTTTTGCTTTAATTAAAATAACTTAAAAAATTCCAAATAGTTATATCATGTTTTTAATTTAATATTAACGTATGAAAAATTATATATTTAACTAGTTAATAGATTTACCCGGCGGGAACATTCATTTCATCAAAATTTTTATTTGTATTTAAATCTTTTATCTATACAAAACCGAATCATTAATTGTGGTTAAAAAAAAACTATTCTGAGACTACTGAACAGTTCTGTTTTCAGATGCTGATAAATTAACACCAATTTTTCATTGAAATTCCATTGGTGGCGCAATATTAAATTTATATATAAAATACATAAAAAGCAGATAAAAAATAATATTTATAAAGTTGTAAAAAAGTATATATCCGGCCGCGCCTAAAAAGAAAGGTTTCACTCATTATCACTTGATTTGATGCCAAAATAAAATAAGAATATGTCCTTCAGCTTTTCTAAAGGAAAAAAATTTTAAAATGCCCATCCATTTGTTTTTTGACTAAATCATAATAATTTATAAAACAATGGAGATAAGGAATTCTACTTTATGTTATGTTGCTGGGTTTTTAATTTTTAAAATAATGCTGTTTTTTCTAACAGAAAATCAATAGTTTCTAAAATATAATTTGCAAATCATTTAGTAACTTATAAATGTGTATTTGTTTTGTGTATGTATTTCGTATTAAAAATATTTCAATACGAAATTCAATTATTTTAAATATAGATTTCAAACTTTTGTAATTAATTTATGTACTTTTTTGCTTATATATCTAGCTTATTGTGGTATTTGTAATAATATCCAATTACACACTTATTTATAATCAGTTAATTCATTAGTTTTAAAATATTTAATGATGTGTATAGTTAAATTACAAAATTTAACGAACATTGTTTTAGACTTAATTGCATATTTTGCATATAAGTATGCATATTTTAATAATAATTCAAAAAAATTAAAGTTATATAACTTTGTTAAATACTTTAAATTTCTACAAAGTTAAAAGTTTTCTTAATCTTTTTTTTAATTAACTGACATATTTTGCTGTTATCAGTCTGTTCACAATCTGTAAGTTAATTAATTCAAAAAAATGCAATTTAACACGCAAGAGGATGTTCTACATGGTGGGTATAATATCAATAATTTTACATTTGTAGCTATCGTAGTAAAAAATAAAAAACGAATATAAACCAGTCAGCAGCTGTGAAAAATTTTATAGTTAAATGTTGAAAAGGTGCCTAAAACGGAATGGAAATTAATCCTCGATTGCACTTTTTATGAAACATGTTTTATATGAGTACAATAAACATATTATATATTATTTATTTATACATATATATATATACAAAGATCATTTTCACAAATTTAAATGATATACATATTTAATATATATATCATTTAAATTTGTGAGAATGATCTTGGTATGCATATTAATTTTTATGTATAGATGTATTTAATATGTATATTTAAAGGAAAACATGTATACTAGTATATCTAATATTTATATATATACATATATGCTTAAACTTTTATTTAAAATTATTTTTTATTATTAAAGAATGAATTTTTATTGTATTTTAAAATTTATTATTTTTTGAATAAACTTTTATTTGACAGTAAAATGAAGAATTAATCAGTGGAATTCCTCTTTTTAGCACTTTTCAAAAATAATTTGAACAAATTAATTATTAATTTCCTTATTTCCGTTCGTCCATCCGTTCCTCCGTATGTTTACAAAAATTTTTAAACAGTGTGAAATAGAGAAAAAAATAAAAAAAGTTTCATGGAAGCAATTTTTTTTGTAGCCCAACCCGTTAAGGAACTACAGCCTCCAAAGTTTGAAAAAGCCCTATATTTAAATTATTTTAACGAGACTTCTATTAGGTATATTTTCAATAAATTTTTGCCCTACATATCTTCTGAACCGCTCAAGCTAGAGATTTTAAATTTTGGGAAAGCATAGATCCTTAGAAATTATTTTTTCAATAATATACAAAATTTAAGGCTTCAACATAATGTTTGAAAGGTTTTTCTTAAATTTAAAAGGGGTTCTTAAAATTGAAGAAAGTATCTTTTAGTTTTATTAATTTTTGCTTAGATAATAAATATCTAAGAAAAATTCCAAATATTTGTGGAATTCACAACCTAGAACTTAAAAATTATTGGTGATGGGAGGTGAACTTAGACCATCGAGAATCATCATAAGTTTGCTTAGTAAAAATTTTGGGAAACTTTGCCATTCAAAAGCTATTAAGGTTTAAAAATTAAAAGTTAAAAGTTTTTTGAAGTACTGTTTTCGCTACTCTTTAACCGGTTTTCTTAAGTATATTGAAATTACAATCTTAGTATTATTGATAATGAATTGATGAAATAACTATATTATCATTTATTTTTATATTTATTTTTTACCTTAAACTCAGTATGAAATACTATATAATTGTGAAAATGTACTTTTTTGAAAACAAAAGGTGTTTTTTATTACTTGTTTACTTTATTCTTAATATTGATTCTTTATTTATTATATAATTAATTTACAAACAACATTCTACCAAACGTTGTGCAAATTCGGAACCTGTAATATGATATTAATAAGATTTAATATCATAAATAAAATATAGCTTCACTGTCGTCGTCCCTTGACATATACAAAATTTGAAAATGTTTGGGCAAACCGCCCTTTTTTAAAAGCGCAAAACTGAAAACAAATTTATCATGCTTTTACGCCCAAATTAATCAAATTCAAAAATTGTGCAATCAGGAATTCCTTTTTTTTAAGCCAAAAATGTACAAAATTTGAATTTAAAATTTAGACAGAAGTTGACCGCTAAACGAAGAAGTTGTTGTGTCGAAAAGGGCTAGCAAAATAAAAAACCAATAAAGATATTAATTAATATTGTTGATCCTATAACATCCGAATGTTCAGTAATTGATATTTCATTGATTTCAAGGATATAGGAAAATATTTTAAAAAAAATTCATTTATTCTAGGGTTAGAATGAACAAGAAATTTAATTATTCTTTAAATAAAAATATAAGTTTTGAAAAATTTATATTTATAGGGACAAACAGCGACTCGTAGGGGAAAGTTCGAAAGCCACCGGGCTGAATGAAATATAGAAAGTTGTTTGAAACCTGTTGAAAATACTCAAATTTTACAGTCGGTTACAATTTTAATTATTGTACCCAAATTAAGTTTGGGCAATATTTCCTATCAGAAGTGAAGTAAGGGCATTAAAAACCGGGGCATTTTTATACATTTTTATACGCAAAAATCCTTTTTTTAATTTTTTTATTTTGTAATTTAACATTAGGGTGCAAATCGAAAGTGCATGTTTTTTAAAAAAAAAATCTTTTTATCAGAATTAAGCTCTGTTTCTGATAATTTTTGTAATTATTATTATTTCTTATATTTGAATGATAAAAATTAATAAATGGATTAGAGCTAAATATAAAAGGTTATTTACCTTCTTAATTACATTGTCCCTCATTCCAAAATTTTTTTTTTTGCTAAATTTTTACAAAATGGGGTTTAATCCTTAAAATAGCTTCACCATTTTAATGATATTGTATTAAAATTATTTTTTCATTATAAAATTGTGCAACCATTATAATTTTGGATAAAAAATGCAAACAATTCAAACTAAAATTGTTACTTCCTCTAGGATATCAAGCTGTTTCTTTTATTTTTCTATTTAATTGTTGTAAATAATGTTTGCCTAATATGAATACAAACTTCTTTTATACCATTTTTGTATTCTAAATTATATTAATAAAAAAATTTTAACTAGAGACATAATTTTCTTTCGAAGTAAATAAATTTTATTTGGGAATAATATAACATAACATAATAACTTAGAATACTTTTCTTATTATATGTATACTAGCAGATTTACCCGGCGTTGCCCGGAAGCTTGCAAATTGTAAAAAAGCAAGTTTCAGCCAATTTTTTGAAATACTACTTTGCCTATAAATGCCACAAAAAAATATTTGTGGAGTTCCGTTAACACATCGTGACCCAACAGCTTTTTATAGATTTTTTCGTTGCTTTGCTATATATTAGAAATGATTTGACAGATTAACTTCAAATTTCGTATAATGTGTTCTTCTTTGAAAATGAAGTTCAATTTACTAACAGACTTGAAAGTTGTTAACCCCTGCCGACCCGACGATTGTTCAAAAAAAAATTTGTAAGTAAATTACGAAAAATTTTTGAAAGTAAGTACAACTTCTTTGAATTAGGGGAATACTTAAAAAAAAGGTTTGTCGAGTTCTTTTAATCGAATGCGAAACAAAAATTTTAAAAAACAGTTTGCAAAACAATTTGAACGATTATCTCTAATTTTTCTATACATGGTGCTTCTTGACAATTTGGTGCTCCTTGACGATATAGTTGAGGATGGTAGGTTTCCGGTGAATAATGTTAACTGAATTAAAATGACTATAGGTCAAAAGGGGATTTTCTTGAATTGCCAACGTTTGAATAAAATATAGTCGATGGTTTAGAAAAGGTTTAAAAATTTGCTTTTCAACTTATATTTTGTTTAGTCCTGAAAGTTGTAATACGCTCTTCCTCGTTTTTTTCTGATTTTATGAGAGAAATGTAGGCTTATTTTTTGGAAAAACTGTTTTAAAATACTATGTATTTAAGTATTAAATATAACAAATTGAATTTTTTGATTTTTAGATTTCATTGAATCTTTGTTCAAAACGCACAAACAGGTCAAAACCAAATTAACCATGTGGGTTTTAATTAAAATGCTGGTACAAAATTTTCTCCTCTCTACAAAATCAACCTGTAAAATTGGACACAAATCGAAAACACAAAATTTTTTGAAAGTCCGCCAGGCCGAAATGGGTTAATTTATTCCAACCAAATTTATACAACTAAATGCGGTTGCTAAGAGGAACATAAGAGTTCTGTTAGATATATTTTCAATCTGAAAACGGCAAACGATAGCTGGTTTCATAAATTTTATAAATTTTTGACAGACAAATGTTTAAGGTTGCCATACGGTATTAAAATTGAACATTACACAAAACTCAATTTTTGCAAAATTTTTGACCACACATATCTTCTGAACGGTTCAAACTAGGGTCTTGAAATTTTAGGAGAAGTTAGATAATCAGAAATTAGTAGGAGTCGGTTAACAAAACTTTTTTGTCAAGCCCCCTATTTAGGAGCTATAAGGGCTCCAAAATTGAAATTTTGCTATTTTTAAACACCTGTATCTTGAATACCTGTCCAAATTTTTTTTTAGTGATATACAAAATTCAAAGCTCTATAATTATATTTCAACATGTGTCAAAGGTTTTTCTTAATTTTGAAGGGTTACAAAGCTACAGCCCCTGCAATTTCCAAAAAAGCCCTATATTTAAAATGATATAATATGAGTTCTGTTAGGTTTATTTTCAATCGAAAAACGGTATAAGAGAGCTGCTTTTATAGACTCAACAAAAATATGTCGATCAAATTTATAGGGTTGCCATACGGTACTAAAATGTAGCATTATGTAAAACTCAATTTTTGCAAAATTTTTGGTCCCACATATCTCTTAAACGGTTTAAGATAGGGCCTTGAAATTTTGGGAGAAGTTAGGTCTTCAAAAGCTAGTAGGAGTCGGTTAAAAAAATTTTTTTGTCAAGCCCCCTGTTTAGAAGCTATAAGGGCTCGAAAATTGAAATTTTGCCATTTTTAAGCACCTGTAACTTGAATACCTGTCCAATTTTTTTTTATCAATATACAAAATTTGAAGGTCCAACATTATATTTTAACATATGTTAAAGGCTTTTCTTAAATTTAAAAGCGCTTCCTTAAACTGAAGAAAGTGTCTCTCAATTTTACTCATTTTTGCTTAGATAATAAAATTCTAAGTAAAATTCCAAATTTTGGTTTAATTCCTAGAAACCACAAAAGTGGAGAGGTAGGGGGGGTGGGGTTGGTTAGATGAAGTTAGGTCCTTGAGAAATTTGGCAACCATGACAACCCCATAGATTAGCTAATAGGGCTTAAAAATTAAAAATTTACTGTTTTTATAAGTAAGCAGTAACTTAGTCACTAACGTATATATTTCCGAAATTAAACGTTAATATTGAAGCTTCAACATTATATTCCGATAAAATACTTAGTATGAAACACTATATTATTTCGGAAATGTGCTTTTTTAAAAACCCTTGGTTTTTTGTCATCACTTGTCACTATTTGTCAACATATACCATACTTATTATATACCGTTGGAAAAAATGTAAAAAGACCTTTCTAACAGTGTAATAAAAAATACAGGGTGTTTTTAAAGATTTCATACTTATAGTGATTTTTTTGAAAGTTCGAAATTTTTTTTTTTTTGTTTTAATTTTCCATTTGAAATTGCAATATCTCAAAAATGGTAGCGCCGATTCAGACGAAACAAGATGTTTATGAAAGACAATATCATGCCCTACAATATTGTAAGATGTTGGTTCCAGTTTATTGTCTTACAGGAAAAAATATAACATTTTAATAAAAATGCTACAAAATCTTAGGAAAATTTTGTAATGCATTTTTCGACCACTAGATGGCGCCATCGCCACTAATAATTTATATATTCGGAAACTTTGAGATGTTTAGTACCGTAATGTGATGACATCATCTTGATAGCTCACAACCCCTTTCCGGAAGTTTATCCCTAAATTCTTATAATAATTACATCTTTAATTACAAAGTTTTATAAATTCATTTTTAACAGAACTCACAAGTAAAAATATTTCAATTTACTATTAAAGCCAGTTATTATTTACACCTTATTTAAGTACTTTTTTTTTTAAATTATAACAGTTTAAAAGTTTTTATTGATTTGTTATTGTAAATATTAATGAATTTATGCTTAATGAACAAGAATTATGATGTAATGTTAACACATTACCACACTATTCAAAATTAATGTTATAGTAATGCTATTTTTAAAGCAAATCTTATTTATTGTGTTGAATTAATTTGAATACATGTTAGCGTAATATTAAGGAGTACTAATTTAACATCTAACCGTATAAAGAAGAACAAAATGAAATATTTATGCCTTCTTATCTCTGGTTTTGTTTATTCTATGAGAATTTTACAACATCCAAGCAACGTCAATATATGGAATAAAATTGGTGCAGCTCTTGAATTAAGTAAGCCTCAGGTCAAAGGTAACCTAAACAAAAATATGAAAACAGTTTTACAAGACACGAATACATGTTATACAATAAGAAATTCTAAATTAAATTACAAATCCTCTTTAAACACTAAATCTAATTTAACAAATTTACTTGATTTATCTTTTTCTATACCTCCTACTAATTTTTCTAAATCAATTGATATTTCAAATACTAAAACACTAATTAATCCTAACAAATCTGATATTATTGCACAAACTGATACTAATACTATTCCTATTTCGAATATTAATATAAAAAATAATTCTAAAAAGGTAATTTTTAGTAATTCAAATGATCTTACCAAATCAGGTAATAACAAACAAATTAGCGATTCTTATCTAAAAAATAAATTTTCAAAATTCAAAAAGTCTGTATCAAATAAATTTAATAAATACCAAAATTTTGTTCAATGTGAAACTATTATGCCCCAAAGTAAACGTTCTAGCTTAACTGTAACAAAATCTTCTTCTAGTAAAATTAATAGATCAACTTCTTTATCTTTACATCCTGAATCACAAGCTAATCCCTTCTTAGCTAATTCTGAGGATATTTTATTATCTAACTCAAATACAACTCCACCAATTTTAGATCCTCTTTTACCGCCTGTTGTGAAACTTACTCAAAAAGCTCTTCATGAAAGTAAAAATAACAGTAGGTACGTTTTAGCTAGATTAAGGGACAGTAAAATTTATGATGATGTTAGACTTTACCTTGCATATCTTCACGATAAATCAAATGATGTTTGTATTGGTGGTAAAACAAACACATCGCTTAAGATAGCCATTCAACAGGAAGAACTACCTACTGATATCAAGGACTTACGTAATATTTTTGTAAAATATCATGAAACATATAATATTTCAGCTGAAAATGCTCTAACTGACTTGAAATCTTTTGCTTCACATATCTCATCTAATAGAATTAACTATCTTCAACGTGTGAGAGAAAATCATGATAAGTACTTTCGTCCCCTTTCAAGCGAGAAAAAGTCTAGTTAATATTAGTCTTGAGGGTGGGTTCGCAATTGTTACTTTCTCAATGTGATCCTACCGATATTATCGAAGTAATTGCTGTTAAAATTGAACTACAACTAAAAAATGTAATTATTATAAATTGTAATATTCCTCCGGGATCTAGTATCGAAGTGTATACTAAATATATTTTAGAAATTGATTCACTAGTCAGTAAACTTAATGTTAATGATGATGTAATTCTCTGTGGTGACTTTAATCTTCCTAACATTAAATGGGTTCCGCATGGGGAATCCTCCTTCATTCCATACGAATTAGTTAGTAATACGGAGTGCTTTGTAATTGACTCTTTTAATTCTTTTAATTTTGAACAAGTATCTTCAATCTGTAATAATCGTGGTAGACAGTTAGATCTTTTATTTACGACAAATTGGATGAATATTGCTATTATTAACTGTCCATTTGAACTAGTTGAAATTGATGAGCATCATCCTCCAATTTGTTCGTCTCTCTGTTTTCTCATACCTCCAATTATTGATTCTGAACTTTCTTATCGTTTTAACTTTCATAAAGCCAATTTTGATGCTATTAATAACTATTTAAGTTGTTATGATTTCTCATTTTTAACCTCTTTTAATTTAAATGATGCAGTTAATCATTTCTATAAAATTGTTCATTCTATTATTTCACAATATGTTCCGTTAGTTGTAGACAATAGTTATAAATCCAGTCCGCCATGGTTTACTAAAAGTCTTAAAAAATTAAAAAACAGAAAAAATAAAGCCTGGCGTAAATTTATTAAAAGCAATAATAATTATGACTTTAATTTTTTCATAAATTTATTTAATGAATTTAAAACAATGTCTATAATATAAGATAATTTATATTCTAGCAAAACATGTCTTTTAATATTAAAAATAATCCGAAACTCTTTTGGAAATTTGTTAATTCCAAAAGAAAAAGTGATCAATATCCAATGTGTATGAATTATAAAAATTCTAGTAGTATATATTCTAATGTTATTTCAGCATTGGCATTGTCAAGCTTTCCTAATACTACACTGGGTAATATTCATATTGACTCTAATTTGGTATTTAACTATTTGACAAAACTTGATAGTAACACTAGTCCTGGGATTGACGGCATCCCTAACATATTTTTAAATAAATGCTCATCTTCATTATCTGGTCCTCTTTCTTCTTTATTTAATTCTTCTTTAGCTTCTGGTATCTTCTCTTCTATTTGGAAAACTGCCATAATTAGGCCAGTTCATAAAAAAAATCTTAAAAACGATGTTACTAACTATCGTCCAATTGCTAAACTTTCTTCTATACCTAAACTTTTTGAACTAATTGTATTTGATTATATTTATGATCATTGTACTTGTTTTTTATCGCCTTTCCAACATGGCTTTGTAAAGCTTAAATCAACCGTTACTAATCTTGTTGAATCTACATTTATTAATAATATGGAAGATGGCTTCCAAACAGATGTAATATATACAGATTTTAGCAAAGCCTTTGATCTTCTTCCACATAATGTTATTATTTTTAAGCTAAATAAATTAGGATTTCCGACTTATTTTATAGATTGGATTAATTCTTACCTCTCTGATCGTAGATATAGTGTTTCTTTTAGATAGTCGATATCTTCTGAAGATAAAGATGAGCAGCTCCCACAGGGTGCCTCAAGGTAGCCATCTTGGACCTTTACTTTTCATTATTTCTATTAATGATGTTTCTTCTTTAATAATTAATAGTCACATTAAAATTTATGCCGATGACATGAAACTTTTCAAAAATATTGTAAATTTGGAGGATGCATTAGCCCTAAAGCTGATCTTAATCGTTTTTACAATTGGTGTTCCAACAATAATTTCCAACTAAATGTTACCAAATGTGCTTCAATCAGTTTTACACGCCGCTTAAGTCCAATTTCTTATGTATATTCTTTTAATAATCAAATCATTTCAAAAGTCACTTCAATTAAAGATTTAGGAGTACTCTTTGATAGTAAACTTTCATTTCAGCTTCATTATTCTGATATATTAAATAAAGCCAATTCTATGCTCGGTTTTATTAAACGTTGGGCAAGAGAATTTGAAGACCCTTATGTATTAAAATCTCTTTATACCCGCCTAGTTAGACCTAATTTAGAATATGCCAGTCAAGTTTGGTGTCCATTTTATGGTGTCCATATAAATAGAAACGAATCGGTTCAGAAAAAATTTTTCAGGTATGCTTTACGTCTTCTTTCTTGGGAGGACGAATTAATTAATCTGCTATTTTGACGAATTAAATTAAGTGTAGATTAATTAATTGAATTAATTAATCTACACTTAACTTTTCTTCGCATTCTAGATTAAGATCTGCTAATTTGTTTAATTTACAGTTTAACCGAACTAACTATGGTAAATATGAACCAATTAATAGAATGATGTCTCTCTGTAATATATACAAATCCCATATTAACTTTTCCCAAACTAAACAATCATTAAAAAATAACTTGTATTTGTGTTCTTGAAATTTTTGGACTTACATTCTTTGACCTTTGTCTTCTTAATTGAAGCTTTTTTGTTTTTTTAAATATAATCAGTATATTTTTAACTTTTTTTTCACACTTTTTTTTTTCTTAAAAATTTTTTTTTTATGTAAAATTAATTATTAAATTATTAATTTCTATAATCTTTACTTTCTTTTTTGTTTTTTTAATGTTTAATTTTAGTTTATTAATTTAATATAAATTTTGTAACTTGCTTGAATTAAGCTCGGAATAAATGAATAAATAAATATTATTGAATTGTATAATACCTAATATAAAGATATAGGTACGTACATTAATACCTATATCAAAATAACCAAAACATTGGTTTAGGCAGGATGAGTTTGTCTTTATATTAACTTTATTTTATTATGAACGTTATTTGTATTTCTGATTAATTTGAATATCTTAACCTATATACAACTATTAATATTTTTATATTATAATTAATTTTTCAGCATTACAATATTCTTTCCTTGATTCTAATTTAAAATTTATTATCAATTTACATAAATGTAAAGAAATTTGTATTTCAATGAAAATAAAGCTCTTTCAGAATAGATTTTTATTACTAGACTAGCTAATACCCGGTGCGCGTTGCTGCGCCTCTTAATGGTTAAATTGAAGTTGATAATACAGCAAAAAGTTAACACAAAAATTACACACGGTTTACACATGTAAATTTTAATATGTATGAAAGCACTCTTTTTATAAAGATTTTTCTAGGATTATTCTAGTAATTTTTGAAACTTTCTGTAATTCAAAGCAGTACAAACTACTTTCCAAAATTTGACGTAATTTACTTCCAAAAAAATTTTTTTCGTAGTCGTAGGACCGACTGTTAACAGGCTTAACTCCATTTTCAAGTTGCTTAACAAATATAAAATTTGAGGTCAACCGGTCAAATCGTTTCTAATTTAGAGTAAAATAACCAAAAACTTTATAAAAAGCTGTTGGGCCGCTATGGGTTAATGGAACTTAACAAAATTTGTTTTGGGGCTTTCTTGAAGGCCAAAGCAGAATTTCGTAAAGTCGGACAAAATTTGGACCAAATTTTTTTTTGACCAACTGTCGGCCCGACATGGGTTAACAAATTCCAAATCTGCTAATAGTGTCAACTCAATTCTCAAAGAGCATCACGTATACAAAATTTGAAGTCAATTGGTCAAACAGTTTCGAATTTAGAGTAAAGTATTGAAAAAACCTATAAAAAGCTGTTGGGCCGCAATGGGTTAATGGAACTCAACAAAATTTTTTTTGGGACTTTCTTTTAAGCCAAAGCAGAATTTCGTAAAATCGGACAAAATTTGGACCCAAAATTTTTTTTTACCAACCGTCGGCCCGACATGGGTTAACAGATTCCAAAACTGTTCATAGTGTCTTCTCAATTCTCAAAGACCATCACGTATACAGAATTTGAAGTCAATCGGTCAAACCGTTTTCATTTTAGAACAAAGAAGTTTAAATAATTGCACCACAGCCCCAACTTGGCGGTCCGTTAGAGCAAAATTTTTGGGCCACGATTTCTTTCCGTACCCAAAAACCTCTATACACAAATTTTCATGAAAATCGGCTGGGCAGTTTAGGAGTCTATTCGCTACAAACAAACAAACAAACAAACAAACAAACAAACTTTCATTTTTATATATATAGATAGATTATAAGTCTTTTTCTAATTAGAAAGATTTTGATTTTTTTAAAATTACTCACTGTTTAGATATATATTTTATTTTATTTTTTTTCATTTAAAAAAATTAATCAAGTTAATCACTCAAAATCTATACCACATACATATATAAAGAGTTCTAAATTTTTATTAAATGTTTTATTAAAAATCAAAGATTATCTATAATAATAAGAAGTTCCACTCTTAATCCACACCTCTAAAATTTTTGCTAAGTCACTAACTATATGCATTTTACTTATAAATTTGTAAGTGTATTGTAAAGGATAGATAGTTAGATATGAATCCTATGTATAAAAAAGAGATCTAAAATTTTAAACATTAAGTGTTGCAAAAATATTAAGCTGAAAATTAGCTGACATTAATTAAAAAAATATCTGTATCTGGTATTCCCATAAATAATTTGTAAATAGTTTTGAAATTTATAGTATTATATAATATAATTTTTAATCAATGATATCAGCAATAAACCTTAATTTTTCCACTTTATTTTCAATATCTAGTCAAGTTCATATAAAAGTATATAAAAATATTAAAATATTTTATTTTTAAAACTTAATTTTTGAACAGAAGAAAAAACAATAACAATATTTTATACGCTTTGTAAATTTTAAAATTTTAAAAATACAAGGTACAGGTTATTTATTTAAAACTTATTTACATATTACTAGGTTATTTCAAAATTTTTTGACAAAAATTGTACGCTGTACGCGTTGTTTTTGGTTGATCCATAAGAAGGAACAAATCATTTTTCTTAAGAAATATTATTTTTTTTTTAAGTTTCTGTCAACATATTATAGGTATTTTTTAATAAATATTTTAAATTTTCTATTTTAATTTTTCGTTGTATCAATTCATGTAGCTGACTACTTATTTCAAAATTTGTTCTAGAAATTATACACCGAACGCGTTGTTAATTTCTCGCTGTATCAATTAATGTAGCTGACTACTTATTTCAAAATTTGTTCTAGAAATTATAAACCGAATGCGTTGATTTTGGTTAGGCCCTAACGAAAAAATCATTAAAATTACAAATTATTTTTTTAAGAAAGATTATTTTAATTTTTAATTTTATCATTTGTTTGTCTCTCGAACGTAATATATTTCAAAAGTAGGTTTTTTATTTTTTAAAAAACTTAACAAAAAGCAACAACAATATACGATGTTACCAAATTTTTTATTTTTAGCAAAACAAAAACAAAATACTTTTCACTTATAACGACCATGAAGAGACGCAAAATATTCGTCGTAATAAACGAATATCGTTTTAAAAGAATGCTTTGAATTTTGAATAAAAAGTATAAGACTTGTACATTTTAGAATGTGCTAAGTCTAGAATAGACAATTCAAACTCATTTGCTAGAATTTTATTTGATGTGTCAGCCTACATAATATTATATTTTGTATTTGGTCGGTATATCCGAAAAATAATCGATTTCAATTTTGAAATTGTAATAAAAGGAAGTAAATTTAAAGAAATTATAGATGCAATTTTTTATTTTTTACTTTTCTGTCGTTGTAAACATAATATTGGTAAAACCGAGTTCATTATAAACGAAAACTACTGGATAAACCAAATGTATTGCTTTTATTTCGAAAATTACTTATTTTTATTCACCAGAATTTTAATTCTCGTTCACTCGTTACGAGAAAGAAAAAAAATGATTTCAACCTCCTTGTTCATTGAACATTTGAACTAAACAAAAAAAAGAAAGATATACATAAGTCGGAGCCTCTAATAATTTGATTGAGCTGTGAGTTATAACCAAAAATGAATTACATTTACACAGAAAGGCGGCGTATAATATTAGAGTCATAAGCCACAACTTTGAACCGCGTGGCCGTTAAATTTAAATTTACGTTAAATTAAAGACGGGTTTTCACCTGAAAAAGCGCAATATTCTAAAACAAAAATATCATTGTAATAAGAAAATAAAAGAAACCTTTCTTTTGGTTGTTGTTTCATTAAAATTGCTCAAAAAGTTTGTCCTAAAAAGGGACGTTTATATTTGTATGGGAAAAAATAAGCCGATTAAATATTATAATGTAATATAATCGAACTCTAATACATAATTTGAAAAAATACTTTTTGTCAAAATTATTCAAAAATTATAACAAAATTGAAATTCTTAAGTTGCCCTTGCAAATAGGCAGGCCCTTTTCCTTTCGCATGCGGGCCCATTTAAATATTAAATAAAATTGTTTTCAAAAATCCTTTAATTATCCATAAAAGTTTTAGAAGGCCTAATTAAAATAGTATTATTGCATTTTTTAAATTCTATAAAACGCTGAAATGAATTCTCCTCAGGACTAATATCTTAAACACAATTATGATGTTCTCTGTATTTTTTCTGTAACCAACTACCAAAGTTAATTGTTTATTTTTCGGGAGTTGAACATTTTTAAAATCTATATCTTCATATGGAATTCAGAAGGTTCTCTTGGCTCGCAATTTGTTGATGTTGATATATCTTCCACATATTTCACCGAAAAAGATTTCTACCATTTTAACTATTTAATACAATATTTCATAATAAGCGCATTATAAATTATTAAATTTTTTGTTTTTTTGTTAATATTTTTATATATTTTGTTAATATAAAGAAATAAATTTTATTACCTATTCATTCTAAAAGTAATTTTTACTTTTTACTTCTCTGTATTAAATTTGCGCTCACTGATTTTTATCTGTTTATCGGCTTATGCACACATTTAAACGCCAAAATTAGTTTAGTTTTATGGCAAAGTTTATGCAAAATTTGATTGGCCTGCTGCAGTGAGTTCGAGTAGCTGCCATACAACTTTTTATTTTATATGAGTATTACATTACACCTAATAAAGCTGGTATGTTTGAAATTTTGCCAAAAGTAATTAATGTTTATAATAATAATATAATGTTTATATAAAGGCCATACTAGTATTCCAGAGTTGACACAGTCTGCTCTACTACACTCTTCCTCGTTTTACCATTATATTGTGTATCCTTTTATTCTTATAAATATAAATTACGTATGAAGCAAATATTAAACAAATAAGTTTGAAATTTTATAAAAAAAATTTTATTCAAAAGTAAAAATTACTTTTATAAGACCTTTGTATTTAGTTAAGGTGAATTCGTTTCATTTATAACTTTCTCAACTTTAATTTGCACCCATAAAAATCTACCGTTAAATTTTATTTCTAAAAATTTAAAAATGATTTATAATTCGATTAAGCTTTTTAAAAATCAATTGTCATATTATATTACTCCAATCAAGCAACAATTATAAACTTGCGAACACTTTTTAATAATAATAAATTTTTATAAACAAATATATGGGCATACATATTTTTTAGCTTATTTTTTTTTGCCAATTTATCTGTAACGCAAATCAAGCAATTATTGATAAAGAAAAGTACCTACCTATTTTCCAATTTTTTAAAAAGCAAAACTATCTTTGATTGACAAAAATATTGCAATACAATCGTTTTCCTACCATTTTTATACCCTACACCTATAGAATAGGTAAAGGGGTATATTAACTTTGGTATGCTGTTTGTAACCACCTAAAGGAAGCGAGCTAGATATGGAAAAGTATATATATTTGTGATCAGCGTGACCTTCTGAGTCGATATAGCCATGTCCGTCCGGCCGCGCGTATGCACTATAACTCAAAAAATAATGAAGCTATCTTGATGAAATTTTAACTGTAGGTTACTAGGACTGAAAGTACGGTGGGGATTGTAAATGGGCGAAGTCGGCCCATGGGTTCGGATTCTGGACCTTTTAATCGGTCCAAGGGCTAACGAACATGTATAAAAAATCATGATAACTTAACAACTAATGACGGTATTTTCACCAAATTTGTGCTGTAGGTTACTAGTAATGAGACTATGGCGGGGATTTCGTACGGTCGAGATTGGACCATAGGTTCGTAACCTAGAACTTTTTGATCGAATTTAGGCCAAACGAGCATAATTTCGAAACCAATGAAGATAGAACCTCCAAATTTGGTGTCAGGGTGTCTCTTTCTTTTTCCTTAGTGTCCTTGAAATTTGGGCCCCATTGAAGCAGTGGGTCGGGGACCAGCCACACATTTCTGAAGACCTTGAAGAATATCTTTAAAATTAATAAAGATAGCAGCTTGAAAAATTGTAGAAGCTTCAAATTTGGCACAAGGGTGTTCTTTACTATTTCTTTTTTTTTTTTTTTTTTTTTTTTTATTTTGAACCAAAACAAGGTTTTTACAAAAAAAATTCTTATAGCTAAAACTTAAAATTAACATGAAATTCGATTACAAAACATAAATTTAAATACATAAAAATCAAAAGTTTATTTATTTATTTTTTTTTTTGTAGATTGTAAAAAATGCATACATAGCGAAAACACAGTTAAAATGAATTTACAAAGTAAAAAAAAAAAAAAAACAAAAATAACTAAATTATAGAATTATAAAATTATGTGAACTTGAAGTGTAATATGAGTATAATATATTGAAGGTTAAAATTATTGTCTTAGGTCATTAAGAAATTTTAATTTTAATTTACGTTTAAAAGTGTATCTAGAAATTTGTGTTGAAAAAAGATGACTGTGTTTATTGAATGTAATGCAACATCTGTTTATTGGTTCATTTTTTCCATATTCAGTTCTACGAGTATTTTCAACTAAATATTTAGTGCTTCTCGTATTTCTGCCCCCATTATTTATTTTAAAATTATCTGCTAAAAACTGAACGTCAATGTTTTTTCTTAAGACGTCAAAAGTAAAGCAAGAAGAAAAAATTTGCCTGCGTGAGGATAAAGTTAAGATATTTAATGATTTAAGTCTTACGAGACAGCTAGGCAGAATTGAATAATCTCTAGGATTATATTGATTTCTCAAAGCAAATAAAAGAAATTGCTTTTGCACGGATTCTATTCTATCAGAATGTATTTGAAATGCGGGATCCCACACAATGTTACCATATTCAAGAATAGATCGTACTAAGGAGCAATAAAGAGCTTTAGTTACAGCGATGTTGCTGAATTCTTTAGCTCTTCTTTTTATGAACCCGAGCATTTTGTTTGCCCTAGAAATTGTATACTCATAATGAAGATGGAAGTTCTGTTTATCATCCAAAAGGATCCCTAAGTCGGTAATATTTTTAACTCTTTTAAGGTTTACATTATTTATTTTATAACCGAAAGTAATGGTGGATCTCTTACGTGTAAAACTTATAACCTTGCATTTTTCAATGTTTAGTTCTAACTTATTAGAGAAGCACCATTCTTGCAGATTATTGAGATTTGTCTGAAGTAGTCCAACATCGGAACTCTTTTTAATTACATGATAAATCTTGAGATCATCAGCAAATGCAACATGTGACACACCGGAAAGTTTACTAGAAAGCTCGGAAATGAATATATTAAACAAGAGTGGACCCAAGTGGCTACCTTGCGGTACTCCTGATGTAACATTGATTGAGTTCGAGAAAAATCCTTGAAATTTGATATTTTGCGTCCTATTTGTAATATAGGAGAATATCCAATAAAGAAAAGGGTCGGAAATTCCTAAGGCTGCAAGTTTGTTAAGTAGAATTTTGTGATCAACACGATCGAATGCTTTGCTGAAGTCCGTGTAAATAGCATCAACTTGGTGCCCATTTTCCATTTCATTAAGGATTTCAGAAGTGTAGACTAAAAGGTTTGTTGTTGTGGAACGACCTTTACTGAATCCATGTTGTTGTTCGTTTAGTTTTGTATTTATTATGGGTGTAATTTTGTCTACAATAATTTTTTCAAACAACTTTGGAATAGTTGATAGAATAGCTATACCACGGTAATTTTCGACGTTTGATTTATCACCCTTTTTGTAGATAGGGGTTAGATAAGAGGATTTCCAGAAAAGAGGAAAAATACCTGATGAAAGAGATTTAATAAAGATAAAATGAAGCGGATAAGTGAGATAATTGACACAGTTGAATAAAAAAGTAGGTGGAATCAGGTCAGGTCCTATACCTTTTTTGGTATCAAGTTTTGTAATTGCTTCAAATATTTCAACTTCGGAAAGGTATAAATCCGTAATAATAGGATTTGAATTATTAATTAAGTTAGAGAAATCGAAATTAATTGGAGACTCGTTTGGACGATAAACTTTTTGAAAAGATTTAGCAAAGAAATTGCAGATCGTTTTAGGACAATTAGAAGACGTATTGTCTTTTGACATTAAGCTTGGATAACCGTAAGTTTTACGTTTTGTGTTAACGAAGTCAAAAAACTTTTTAGGATCTGTAATTAATTTGTTGCCTACGTTAGTGAGATATCTATCATAAGCCAAATTAGATTTTTGTTTAAATTCAAAAGCAAGATCCTTGTAATTGTTTAATAAGTCATTATTAGGTTCTTTTGAATTTTGAATTATTTTGTATAGTTTATTGCGTTGGTTACGCAATGTCCTAAGTTCACTGTTCAGACAAGGTGCGGTTGTCTTGTCCTTTTTGCGAATTTTAGGAACAAAGGAGTTAATTATCTCAAATAGCTTTGCATAGAATTGAGAGATAATCAAATCAATATCCTCTTCGGTTAACAGGTCGTCCCAACTGATGACTGATAAAGCATTATTAATGCTTTGATAATCAGCATTAAGAAAGTCATATACAAAAATTTTATTATTTTATTATTGTAAGATTTGGTAAAAAGAGGTATAGCAGTGGAAAATTCGAAGATGATTGCGTTATGATGCGAAGTGTTTGTAAAAAGGTTTTCTGAATCATCAGCGAGCTTTACCACCACTTTATCATATGCATTCGTGAATGCAAGATCTAACCACTTGTAATAATTATTCGGAAAGCTGATAATTTGTTGTAAATCATTACCATAAAATACATTAATGAGATCGAAATCTATTTCGTCCTGAAAGTTGATTGGTAGTAACAAATTATCAGATTCGTCAACAATAAAAGATAAAGAAGGACGGTTAAAGTCCCCTAAAATTATAATTGAATCATCCTCATTCATATTTGATATAACATGCTGGTATATCTCGAAAAATTCCGAATATGAGGAATTATCAGAATTAGGAGGAAAGTAAACAATACCAAGGTATAAAAAATGATTACCTAAGTTAACTTTAATAAATTGGTGATCAAAAGAGTGGTAAGTCCTAGTGATTAATGCCACACTAGATAAGGTATTATTTACTGCAAGTAGTACACCACCACTACGGGAACAATTTGTGGCAAGATAATCCTGATCTTTTCTATAAATCGACCAAGTACTGTCCAAAATTTCTTCATTTACAAAGGAATCGTTTAACCATGTTTCAGTGATAGCAATAATATTATATTCACATGACTTAGCATCAATATATAATTTCTTAAGCTTTCCCCTCATACCACTGCAATTGTGGTAGAATAATTTCAATTTATTAGAGGAACTAACGCTATTTTTATTTTTAATACTATGGTTAGACAGTGTGACTAAATTGGAATTAGTGTAAGAATCGATATAGAATTTTGAATTTAAATTGTTATTTGCTGCTCGGCCGAAAAAACTTATTATAATTTTCACGAAATTGATACAAGTGATTGTAGTAATTGCTATTGCAATGACTACGAAAAGCATTGAGATCTTCTTCTACCTGTTTGGAAGTAAAGCCAATTTTAATGTGATACTTAAAATAAAGGTCATATAATTCCTTGTAATTAGATGGTAACCCTTCATTATGTATTAACACAAGTAAATTTGTTCTTGTTTTACCCTCAATTACGCGATTATTTTTGTCATCGTGTAAAAATGCAAGAAATATTGTGCGTCCCCCTAATTTGAGATCGATTGGAGTGGTGGTTCAGTACCCCTCTTAGACCTCCCAAGGTTTAAAAGCTTATAAATGAAATTACGAAAAATAGTAGCTTAAAATTAATATATAACGTTCCACTTGTGTACAAGGGTTAACTGGCATTTAAAGTACAGGGCGGACTGCATATAGGTGAAATCAGCTCAAGGGTTCGGATTCTGGACCTTTTAATCGTTCTAAGGGCTAACGAACATATATAAAAAATTACGATAACTCAACAACTAATGACGCTATCTTCATAAAATTTGTGTTGCAGGGTGTTGGCAATGGAAAATACGGCGGTGATTGCGTACGGTGGGTAATATACAATGGGTTCGGAACTTAGAACTTTTTGATCGAATTTAGGCCAAACTAGCATAATTCCGAAACCAATGAAGATAGAACCTCCAAATTTGGTATCAGGGTGTCTCTTTCTATTTCCTTTGTGTCCTTGAAATTTGGGACCAATTGGAGTAGTAGTTGGTTGAGGACCATCCACACGGTTCCAAAGACCTTAAAGCATATTTTCGAAATTAATAAAGATAGTAACTTCAAACAAATTTAGAAGTTTTAAATTTGATACATGCGTGCTCTTTACTATTTCCTGCGCGTTCCCCTAATTTTGGATCAATCAGAGTGGTGGTTCAGTACCCCTCTTAGACCCTCCACGGTTTAAAAGCTTATAATCGAAATTAATAAAAATAGTAACTTAAAACTAAGATAGAACGTTCCAATTGTGTATAAGGGTTAACTAGTATTGAAAGTATGACGGGGACTGCATATTGACGAAATCGTACCATGGTTTCGGGTTCTGGAGCCTTTGAAAGTTCAAGGACTAACGAACATATATCTTAAAAGCCGTATAACTCAGCCGTATAATGCCGCTAGTTTGATGAAATTTAAACTCTAGGTTACTAGTAATGAAAGTACCATGGGAATTGGTTCTGGTCTAGTTCGGACAGTGAGTTTTTGTTTGATCTGAGGCCAAACGAGTATAATTTCGATGCCAAAGAATATATTTCCTATTTCCTATGTGTCCCTGAAATTTAGACTTAATGGTAGTGGTGGTTCAGGTGGCTCCTAAGAAATAACAAATTAAAAAGCTTATCTTCGAAATTCATGAAGATAAAAGTTTTAAATTTGATACACGAGGGTCTTTTCTATTTTCGTTTTTATTTAACACTTTTATATTTTTAAAAGGCTAAGAATTTTACATATTTTGTATAGTATTTCATAAATTAAAAACAAAATATTTTTTTAATAAAAGATTAAAATTCCTTTTTTTAATTTTTATTATATCATATATTTTATTGAATTATTACCATAGGTGATATATAATTAAAACATTGTGTACAATACTTAAGCTTTATTCAAAGGTACTTGCTGCATTTATGTAAAATTAATTTTTATATTTAAATGAATTATATGAAAAATTCTAAATTTGTAATTATATTTTAGAAATACATTTATTGTTGCGTTTATAAGCTCTTCTTATGTACCTATTACATAAACTAGCAATTTAAAATAATTGCAATTTTGAAAAATTTTAATTATTAAATATATTAGCTTTTTATTGCAAAATTTAATAATTCAAATTTTTTCACTTTTGTAATTGAATTGAAATAAATATATTTTCATCGATAAATCGATAAATCAGTAAGAATTTGTAATATTTTTTATAGATAGTCTAATTCGAAAATTTAAGTTGGTTAGCTATGTTTTACGACCAAACTAATAACAGCTTTTATTGTTTTAAAATGACTTATGGACTTCCCATTAAATTTGAACCAAATAGGTGTAGGGTATTTCTAAGGCGGTTGTACGGACTGACTTTCTTTACTTGCTTTATTTAGAAATAATTAAAAATTAGAAATAACCTAAACAAAATATTTATAGCTATAGTATATGATGTATATTGCATATGTCTGAATAATAAAAAAAAATATATATAAATATTATTTTAAATATATAGTATTTTATACAAATAGTTATTATAACATATATGTTATATATACCTATATATTAACATAAAATTTTGGTCAAAAAAAAAAGTAAGAGAACATAGGCTCATATATATTTAGCCAAAAAATATATTCCTACCACCACTATGAAAAGCGATGGCCCAAAAGGACTTATAATATTCTCATTTTTTAGTAACGATCAAACCTTGGATAATGTTTTAAAAATAATCGTGCAACAAATAAATAGTATTAAACGTTTCATCTGCACTCTTAAATTGGAATTTAGTGATATCACAAAGCAGTCTTTTATTACTGCTGATTCAGTTGTTTAAGAAGAACTGACCGATACTAAATAATCCGTGAAATCTTTATCGGCCATTATTAGCCAAAATATCGACTACCTGGTGAAAGAATCTAAAACTTTTGATCTTGTTCAAAAATATACCAGCTCATTCTGAAACTAACATACTACCAGATACTGTTGAACATATACCAGCAAAAATTTTCAAACGTGAAAGCAACTTGACACTATAGACTTGGACTGGCTGGAACAATAGAATTACTTGGCTTGAGGCAACTAATATTGTATCTAGTCTTAATGACGCTAAAAATCAAAGTTTGGAATCCATCTATCTCAAAGAATTTAGCTTCTTTTAATTAACAAACCGCTTCAAAGTTTTTAAAAGATAATTTTAATGCCAAAGTCATTGGCTTTTTCTCAGGAAAGTATAGAGAAATGGAATAAACTTAGGGCTACTGTTTCGTTCTGGGTAGATAGGTCTAGTCAATAAATTATTAGTCGAAATTTCAATATTTCAAACTTTTGGTTTGGATCACATTGCCATATTTTTAAATGGCGGAATTCTTTTGGAAGTAATATTTCTTTTAATCTTGTCCTAGTGGTAAGCAAAACAATATATCTATCTCTCTCCTTGCCATAGATAGATGTTGATGTCTCGAAAAATTGTTACTAAGTACTCTCAATATACTCTCAAAACAATACCGTAATTTAATTAATAAATTCTGATGGTATATGTTTAATTATATTAATAATATTTTTTTTTTATTTAATTCTTTTGTATTGCTACAATTACAATAGTTGTTTTATTTGTAATTGCATGTAATTGTATATTGGTTTTTTTTTATTGAGTTTTTGGTTGTACTAACTTCAGTAAGGGCACATATACTTTTTATATAGTTTCTATAACGTGCAAGTTAAAAACTTTTGGACGTAGTTATAAACCGTTCTAAAGTTTATATTTAAGAATAAGTAAAGTAAAAATAAGCTGGGCAAAGAATGCTATGCTCGAAATAAAACTTTTTCTGTTTTAAAAATTGAAACCCTTTTAAACCAGATCAATGAAATATGCGATTGTTATCCTGAAACTGAAATGGTTCTGGAGAGAAATATTAATGTTCATAACAAATACTGGCTTTACTTTTCCAGTAGCTCTTCCCCGAGTCAAAACTCGATTGGAAAACAAGTTTAATTATTTTGCAATGTATTTCACCTTTCTCAAAAAGAGAAAATCCCACTAGAATTCCTGATCGTGCTGATCTAGAATGTCACGTCTTGAATCTGTTTCTAATCACACACCCTGAAAAGTATGTGGTTTCAGTTGGCTGCCCTCTGGGGGCTCTGATCACTGTTTGGTCAATGTAAGTTTCAGACAGTCTCGGTGTCCAACTAAAGGTCCCTCTCAAAAAATTGGTATGTTGCTATAATCAATTTAACTGGGAAGGTCTAAACAATTTTTACAAATCTTTGATTGGCTTTTAATTCGTCACTCTATCAGTCAACTCAAAGCCCCCTATCTGTTCCAGAAGTTGGCTGCTCCTTTGGTAGAGTATGCTTTAGAACACGAGCAGTGATGAAAATCTTGATACTAGAAAATCAGCCGGTTCCGACGGTATTACAACTCCGTCCTCGAAAACACATCTACCTCAATTTCAAAACTTTTGCGCAATCTTTTCCATCTTTCCTTTACTTCGAGTATTTATCCTACTCTATAGAAGATTGCACATATTTTGACATTTCCAAAAAAAGGCGATAAAAGCGATCCCTTTAACTATCGACCTATTGCAATTACTTCGGTTCTTTCCAAAGTAGTGGAAAAAATTTTTAAGTAAGCTTTTAAATATCTAGATCACAAAGGTTTGGTGATCGATTTCATAATTGACAATACAAGTTCAGAACCCGTCGTGCTACCTACTTGTGCTTTAAATCGAATTTGGCATTATCCTTTATTGGTAAAATGTAGAGCTTTAGGTCTACGTAGGGTCTTTGGTAAATGGATAGGAGATTTCCATGATAGGTTATTTATTTAAATGGATATGAAAGGAGAAAATAAATGACGGCGTCTCTCAGGGATTTGTTTTATTGTCCAGTCTTTTCCTAATATTTATAAATAAAATACGTTCAATAACTCCCATCCAATCCATAGCTTCGCAGACGACAGTATCCTTTCTGCTTCCTATGAATTCCATAGTCGCTGTAACATAAGACATCAGGTTAATACAACAGGAAGAAATTTCAATATAAGTGAACTAAACAAAGATTTAGTTAAAATCCAAAAATAGGTTGAATTGCCAAAAAAACTCAATTCTGTTTAAACTCGCGAATATAGAAACAACCTTTCATTTTAAAGAGAAGCTTTTAATCATACGGCAGACTTGAAATTTTGGGGACAAAAATTTACTTAATCAAATCATATTTTTGGAGTAGCTAAAGATGCTGCTATGTGTTTGATATCTTGTCTTCGAAAAAAAATTTTATGATTCGCTCTTCGAAATTAAATTTACCCCTATATTCCGATAGATTTAAGTTAATTAATTTACAATCAAGTCATTACGGATGAAATTGTTTCCTTTTTCATACTTATTCTTAAATATAAACTTTAGGTGAGAGAAGCCAGTTATTTTTATATCTTATTTTATTTTAATGTTTGCTAAGTAACTTATATGTTAGGATAATAATGAAAATGTTGAATTAGTTATATTTCTTTTTTATTTTTCGATTTGTTTTTTTATTCTTTTGATTAAATAACTGGTTATTTAAGATTGTTTATTCTTTGTTATTATTATATTAAATTGTAACTGGTAACTTAATAATTAAAATAATTAAGTACATTGATAAATCTTATAAACATTATTAAGGTAAAAATTTATTGATTATTAATTGTAATTTTGTTATATGGTTGTCATTTTTAATTTTTTCTTTCGTTTATTTGTTTAGTTTCATAGTTCAATTTGAAATAGAATAGGTAATAATGTATTGTAAATTGCTTGATTTAAGCTCGGCGTAATGAAAATATACATTGTAATACTGTTTGTTTTTGTTGGTTGTCATTACTATTTGTTAATT
Organism: Dolichopus griseipennis; assembly: GCA_963082915.1. NCBI lineage: Eukaryota > Metazoa > Arthropoda > Insecta > Diptera > Dolichopodidae > Dolichopus > Dolichopus griseipennis. The sequence continues at coordinate 45,034,471 of OY720444.1, read as the reverse complement.
TTTGAACCCTTTGTGAACCATTATTTCCGTATATGACTCATACATTTAGGTATATAAGTTCATAACAATATGTGAATAAAATAAAATAACAATTCAACAATTTATAATTATAATATGTAAGAAAGAAAAAGAAATCATAATGAGTAATGGAAAAAACATTTTGTACTTATATTTTTATACCTGAAAATGGCTGTATCCGGTATGTACCTAAAATATGAATAATGATCCGCATGTATGCAAATTTTAAAAAGTCAATCTGTTGTCAATTTTAGTGTCTCAAATCTAAATTTAAGGCATCCTAAAAATATATCCACAAAATTGATTTAATACAATTTATTACTTAAAATCTATATTTACGTACACTAAAACTCTCTTTTTAAAAGTATGCATATATTCTTTCCAATTTTTTTAATAAAAAAAATAAAGGTTTAAAAAAGTTAGGGTTTATCATAGAATTTTTCTAATTTTTAATATAGTTTAGCAATTTATTAACTGGTACATATACAGTCAATTCCAAAAATAAATCCATATAACTTAGTTTCAGAGCTCTGTATTTTGAAATACTTTATGTTATGTTATATTTCATAAAGGGTAGAAATAATAAAACAGTACACATTGCGTATATCCTAAACACGTAACAACAAGTAAAGAAACAGTAAGTCGGTCCAACCGACTTAGGAATACTGGTTCAAAATAAATCAAACTTTTTTATAAAATTCAATCATATTTTACCCAAATGCAGCAAATTACTTCTCTTCAGGATAGTTACATTTTGCTGTACTGCAGTTACTGTTGAATGATAAGTACCGTTGATTTATTATTTCTATTCTAAATAATTTTTAAATTTATTCTCTTAATTTACTTATTTTTTAAAGTAATTTATTTTAATCCACATATTTTTTAATATTTTTTAATATGTATTATTAAATTTTTAATAATTTAATTCTTTCAATTTCTGGTTTGATTTACATATTTTTAGATTTAACGGAATCCTATTTAGTTTTACTTGAAATGTGACTTGATCCAGGTCAAAAGTATGGAAAAGATCAATTATTGCGATTAGAATTGGTTAATTTCATCTTTTATATTTATGATATGGAATTATGAGTCCTTCTGTTATAAATAAATATTACAATCATAATTCTATCATAAAACATATTTTGTATAATATTTTATAAATTAAAAACAAAATATATTTTTACTAAACGTTTAAATTCCTTTTTTTTAATTTTTATTATATCACATATTTTATTGAATTATTACCATAGGTGATATATAATTAAGACATTGTGGACGATACTTAAGCTATATCAAAGGTACTTGCTGCATTTATGTAGAATTTATTTTTATATTTAAATGAATTATATGAAAAGTTCGAAATTTGTAATTGTATTTTAGAAATACATTTATTGAATATTTTACGTTTATAAACTTTTCTAATAGGTACATAAACTAACAATTTAAAATAATTGCAATTTTGAAAAATTTGGATTATTAAATATATTATGCTTAAATTAGCTTTTTATCACAAAAATTAATAATTAAAATTTTTTCACTTTTGTAATTGAATTGAAATTAATATATTTTCATTTATTTTAAGTTTTTTTTGGTTTTTTAATATTTTTAAATAGATAAATTAGTAAGAATTTGTAATATTTTTGAATTGGTAAAGTAATTAGAAAATGTTTTTAGTATTATAAAGTTAATTAGGTTAGTAATGTCTTACGATCAAACTAACAACAGCTTTTATGGGTTTAAAATGACTTATGGATATCTGATTAAATTTGAACCAAATTGTTGTAGGGTATTTCTAAGTCGGTTGGTATAACAGTCGACTGACTGTTTCTTTACTTGTTTTAATTTTTATTATATCCGATATTTTATTAAATTATTACGATATTATACCCTACATCTATAGGATTCGGATTCTGGCTAACGAACTAATAAAAAAAATCACGATAACTCAACAACTAATGACGCTATCTTCATCAAATTTGTAGAGTAGGTTACCAGTAATGAAACTACTGCAGAGATTGCTTACCATCGAGATTGGACAATGAGTTCGGAACCTAGAACTTTATTGAATTTAAGCGAAACGAGCATAGTTTCGAAACCAATGAAGATAGAACCTCCAAATTTGGTATCAGGGTGTCTGTTTCTATTTCCTTAGTGTCCTTGAAAAACGTTGACCAAAATGGCTGGATTTAAAGGAACGATAACTCAAAAAATAATGGAGCTATCTTGATGAAATTTTAACTGTAATTTACTAGGACTGAAAGTACGGCGGGGATTGCATATGGGTACGAAATCGGCCTATGGGTTCGGATTCTGGACCTTTTAATCGGTCCAAGGGCTAACAAACATATTTAAAAAATCATAATAACTCAACAACTAATGACGCTATCTTCATCAAATTTGTGCTGATTTAATTAAAATCAATAAAAAAAATTACATATTTAAAGAACCATAAATAAAATCAGAACAAAAATTAAAAGTTAAAATTAAAAGCTTTGCAGTACCACAAGAAAAAGCAAAATAATTCTAATAATAGCGATTATAATTTTAGCAAAAAAGTGTTTTGAAAGTGTAATATGAATATTATGTTTATGTTTTTAACATATAAATAGGTTAAAATTTACTATTATTAGTCCTATAATTATTAGTTTAAAATAAATTGCAAAAACGAAGGGGTAGATGATTTCGTAAAATTTTACTAGAAATTGAAGTAGATGTAATATTACGCTTGACAATTTCTTTAATAAAAATGACATCAGAAACCTCACGTCGAAAATTTTAAATACGCAAAGCAAATAACTTTAGCCTTTGTTCATATGGTTATAAGATGGTAAGAATTATATTCCACCATGGCAAGTGGCGTAAGGCAAATCTTGCCTCAATCCTATCAATTTGTACCATATAAAACGGAAACCAAACTTTGCTAGCATATTCCAATTTCGGTCTTACAAGACAAGTGTAAAAATATTTAAGAACATAAGGATCTGAAAATTCCTATGCAAAACGTTTAAAAAATTGCAATAATGAATTTATTTATAATGTTGTTTAATGTTGTTTTGTAATGTTAAAGTTTTGAAGATCATTCTGCATAAGGATGACGTCAGATATAATTTTTTTACAAAGTTTCATATCAACAACGTAAACTTAAAGCTCTTAATTTGAAATGGTAGGAAGAACATCATTTACAGATAAGTTAAAAAGTAGAGTACCAATGTGGCTACCTTGTGGAACTCCAGAATTTGCTACGAAAAGTTCTGAACCACATTTTAAAATTTTTGAAGTGGATTTGTGTTTAACAAAGCCATGTTGGTTATCCATTAAAATAGTGCTACAGTGAATGTAAATAGAATCCGTTAAGATTAATTCACATAATTTAGCAAATTAAGATAATTTATGTCTCCTAAAATATGCTAAATTTTTATGTACTTTCTTTTTGGGTATTGATGTTATCATGATAAGTAAGGAATATGTATATTGAGTTCCACACTGTTATTTTGGCAGCCTTCTTAATGAACAAGTACTTTCAAAATAGTTTGAATAATATGGCACACAAATGCCATCTTTATCATTAAATAGTTGGAAATTCTGTGCTCCCCTATTCTAAGGTATACGTATTTTAACCAGACTTTATCGCGTCTGGTTAAAATATTTATATTTTTGGTAATCTAACCATTTGTGGAACTGCGGAGTTAATAAAACTTTTCGTTCTATTTTCTGTATTTAAACGCATAGCTTCATCATCTCTTTTGTTCAATTTGGAATAGTAAACTATTATAAAGATGAATATTATTAGTTTTTTATTTAACCCAATTTGAGTCATTACTTAGAAGCTCTTTTGAACTAATATTTTTATTGGCAACACGATTTCTCTTCATACTATCTGAGCTTTTGAACCTTAAGATCAACAAATTTTTATTTTTACTAAAAAGCATTAGTGTTATTATAAATATTATTATTATTAATTAAAGTTACTGTTATCCAATTTATTAAATTAAAATAACAAATCTTATAAATGCTGCATTCAGGCTGAAATATATTGTGCCGAAATTGTGGAAAGTGGCCGAGGTCATTATGATACCCAAAGCAGGAAAACCACCAAATGAGATATCGTCTTATAGACCAATCTCATTGCTGCCTATAATGTCAAAACTATTTGAAAAAATTTATTTGAGAAGACTAAAACCGGTTATTGAAAGGAAGAATCTAATTCCGGACCACCAATTCGGCTTTAGAGAAAAACACGCAACAATAGACCAGGTTCACAGAATAACAAACACTATTGAAAAAGCTTTAGAGGAGAAGAAAGTCTGTTCAGCAATCTTTTTGGATGTGGCTCAGGCATTCGATAAGGTGTGGCACAAGGGATTGAATTGTAAACTGAAAACAATCCTTCCAAAAGAGCATTCGGAAATGATAGAAAGCTATCTATCAGACAGATACTTCTACATAAAACAAGAAGGTTAATATTCCGATCTTAAAGAAATCAGTGCTGGAGTTCCTCAAGGAAGTGAAAATTTATTAGAAAATCACTTTATTAAGTCATCCATGGTTTAAGACAAACTTGAGAAAACTCAGAAATAAAAAGGATTTAACTTGGCGTTAAATTATACTTAAAAAGTGTTTAGGTGCTTTGGCTATTCCACTTTTACTACTATTCAATTCTTCTTTAAATTCACGTGTTTTTCCTTCTACCTTATCGGCTGGGTGGCAAAGTGGTTAGAGTGTCGACCTTTGTTGCGAACATTTTTTTTTATGATTATTCTAGCAATCTTTTAAAAAATTTATCAAATTTCACTTCAAGTTTTTCATAATATTTAATAATACGCGGAAATATTAATTCACTTGACATTATTTACCAGAAACCCACCATGCTCAACTCCACCGTCAAAGAGCTCCACGTATAGACAATTAATGATAACGACCTTCACAAAATTTTTTTTTATCAACCGTCGGCCCGACATGGATTTATAAATTCCAAGTCTGTTAATAGTGTTAACTCAGTTCTTAAGGAGCATCACATATAGAAAATTAGAAGTCAATCGGTCAAACCGTTTTAACTTTAAAACAAAAAAGTTTTAATACTTGCACCACAGCTCCAACTTGGCCGTCTGTTAGAGCAAAATTTTTATTCCAGGATTTCTTTCATAATCGTCCAGGGTTTTCTTTTCTTTCATAATCGACTGAGCAGTTTAGGAGTCTATTCGCTACATACAAACAACGAACAAACAAACAAACAAACATATAAACAAATTAGCATTTTTATATATATAGATAAACATAATCGAACTGTATCTATTGAAAATCTATGACATTTCTACATGCTATAAGACATAGTACTAACTCATGTTTAAATTGTTTTTAATTAATCAGTTCTAATAATAAGAATATATTTCTCCCTGTTGCGACATGCATAATAATGTGTCATTCTATTCATAGTCACTGTAAATCTTTTTTGGTTCATAATCAACATGGATATATGAATCAACAATCAACAGTTACTAATCTTGTTGAGTCAGTTTCCGCTTTAACAACACATATGGAAGAAGGTTTCCAAACAAATGTATCCTCACTTAAAGCAGGCTTTAGATGCTTTACCACATTCAATAATAATGTTAAAAAAACTGAAAACTGGGTTTCTCAGGTATTTTTGTGGGGTTCACTCATATTTATCTGATAGATCCCACAGTGTTTTATCACTTCTAAATCTTTAAACGGCAACTCTGGAGTTCCACAAGGCAGTCACTGAGGTCCTCTAATTTTAAAATTTCGATCAACTATGTTTCAGTTATTTTTGATAGCGAACTTTAAATATATGCGAATGACATGAACATTTAAAACAAAAATGAAATATCTAAATGAATCTTTACTTTTATAGAATGATTTGATAATTTTTTAAATGATTTAAAAGGAATTCTGTTAAAGACTTAGGCGTTTACTTCGATTGTAAGCTTAATTTTAAAATTCAGTTATATCTATTATATAATTATTAAAGCTAATTCTATGCTTGGTTTTATATAAAGTTGATATAAAGAATTTAATGATCTTATGTTCTTAAATTTTTATATTCTTGTCTTGTTAGACCTAATTTGGAATATGTTATGCAAATTTGGTCAACCTTTTACAAGGTACATATTAATTGAATAGAGGTGGTGCAAAGTAATTTTTTAAGATTTAACTGTCGAACCCGCTGATCTTACCTCCGTTTGAACATATGTTGAATTTGATTCAAATTAAATCTTTAAAATTAAGACGAGAAGTTTCTGATTTTATTTTTCTTACTGAAGTTGTTAAAGTAATCATTTCTCCTCCTCGCATTCTGAATAACTTCAAATTCAATTCAGGTAATCGTAATACTAATTTATTTACATTAAGTTTTCATAGAACATATTATTGTAATTATGAACCGAGTTAATGGGTAATAAAAACAAGAACAACATGGATTACACACATTTAAAACGATCATAAAAACTTAAATTATATAAATAGGAATAAAATTTTTTTTAATTGTGAACTAAAATTCTAATTTAAGTTAAATTATTTTGTAGCTTAATTATTTTTTTTTAAGTTTTATAAATTTTATTTTTAAAATTTTGTAAAGTTAAATTCAAACTAATAAATAAATAAATAAATAATTATTATTATCATTTTTACTGTAATTATTTTTATTTTTAACATTTTTATAATTATTATTTATCTTCCTTAAATTAACTCCAGTATAACTCCTGAGCAATTTTAAACACAATTATTTACTATTTTTCCAATTCCTTTAACTTTCTTAAATTTCTAGTAAGCCATTTTTTGTTTTCTTTCATTTTGTTTTTGCACAATTTTTTTAATATTTTACGGTTAATGTATAAACCTAGTGTGTATTTTTCATTGGCTATTTGGCAATTGAAACACTCATAAATATCTTGCTGCTTGTCTCAATCAATTTGTCTTATGGGGTGTTTGTAACATTTATGACACTTTTCCGTATTTGTACTGTAGTCATCCGATTTATGATTGAAACCTTTACATTTGTATTGTAGCATCTCATTACAGTCATAGCATTAAACCCAAAAATTTTAATGTAAACCTAAACGAGTATTACATGCATTCAATGTTAACAACCTCAAAGATATCGAAAAAATAATTAAAATTTTAATTCACTATGTTCTTTAGATAATAAATTTCTATACGTCCGTGATTGCTAGCTTGTGGTAAAAATCGGCATGCGAGGGTACTATATTTTTGTTTTCATGCTTTTTAAAATAAGCAATAAAATAACAATTAATCGATGTAATTGAATTAGAATAATCTTACAGCATAGACCAAAAATTAATTAATTTTGTTTTTTAAATTAATTAATTTAAATATAAAATGCATAATTAGTTATTTTAGATAGGAATTTAATATTGAATAACAGTTTTCTTTTTATCTTCAAATCAATCAAATGAGCACTCTTATTTCGATCAAATTCCAGTAACATGTATTTAATTTTAGAAAAATAGAGGAAATACTCGTAGAACACTACGCTTAAACAATATTAAGTATAAATTTAGGAAAAACGAATTTTATTGTATATTAATTAATATTTTCTTTAATAATATATATAAATGAAACCAATATTTTAAAATAAATTTCAGGCGTATGTTTCCGACAGTACGTGTAAGTTTTTCCGGGCCATTAAGACAAACCCAACCTGCTGATCGATACGCCGTTTTATTAGATATTATAGCAGTAGATTCACGAAGATACCGCTATGCGTATCATAGATCATCATGGTTAGTAGCTGGAAAAGCCGATCCTCCTCCACCTGCTCGTTTATATTCACATCCTGATAGCCCAATAAGTTGTGAAGCACTTCGAAAACAAGTAGTTTCATTTGAAAAAGTGAAGCTTACAAATAACGAAATGGACAAAAATGGACAAGTAAGTTTAAATTTAATACACATTATTGAAGAAATATTACAAATTTAAAAATTAAATTATTAGTGTTATTATATCTGCGTCATTTTCTCTAAAATTTGGAATGAATTTTTTTTTATATTTTTTTATCGCCTCTGGAGTTTTTTGATGTATCTAGTTTTTTATTTTTTTTATTCTTTGTTACAAACACAATAATCAAGAAGCTAAATAATTTTTGTAAATATTTTTTAAGACTTTATGATAACCATAGCTGTATGATATTCTAGTATTTTTTACTTAAGTAAAAGTGTTAGTGCGCAACTAATACTAGAAACAAAATATATCACAAAAAGTGCTAATATTAATTGTAAAAGTTGTAATCCCTCATAACCATTGTCCGAAATATGTATATTGCTTTCAAATGGTGTTGTCAATTTGGGCTGAATAAATCGTACATATTTAATCATGTTCAATTTTTTTTTTTTGTCCTAGACTTTTTACTAAGTCGTTAATAAGAACTTAATATTCTGCTTAAAAACAAGATAATACCAAAGACACAAAGTTGATATTTTCCTTGGTTATTATAAATAAAAAAAATTAATTCGAACAAAACCTTTAATTAGTCTATTTTTTTGATTAAGGAGACATTTAAAAACAAATCTTTGTTTTTATAAATAAATTGGAAATATTTAAAATAGCTATTTATATTCACATATACAATGAAAAATAATTATGTATATCTTTTTGCTTTAGAATAAAATAAAGTAATAATATTTCCATTTTTATACCCGTATGACTATATAGTCATTATACCCGTATGACTATATAGTCATTATTCCCGTATGACTATATAGTCAAAGGGTATAATAAATTTGCCATTACGTTTGTGACGCAGAGAAGGAGGGGAGGTAGATATAGACTCAAGTGTATGGATCGGATCAGAATCGAAAAATAAATCGATTTAGCTATGTATGTCTGTCCGTCCGTCTGTCCGTCTGTCCGTCCGCACGATAGCTCAAAAACTAAAGGAGCTAGGATCTTGAAATTTTCGCAAATTCGTTTTTTTGCAATAGCCGTCATCGCTATTTAAATCCAGCCATTTTGGTCCATGGGTTCGGGTAGCTGCCATACAACTTCTTTTTTTATATGAGCATTACTCTGTACCTATTACAGCTGCGTGTCTGAAATTTTGCCAAAAGAAGCTTAGTTTTATGGCCAAAGTTTCTGCAAAATTTGGTTGGTCTAGTGGAGTGGGTTCAAGTAGCTGCCATACAACTTCTTATTTTATATGAGCATTACTCTCCACCTAATGAAGCTGGGTGTCTGAATTTTTACCAACAATTGTTTAGTGTAATGGCCAAAGTTTCTGCAAAATTTGGTTGGTCTGCTGCAGAGGGTTCGAGTAGCTGCCATACAACTCCTTATTTTATATGAGCATTACTCTCCACCTAATGAAGCTGGGTATCTGAATTTTTGCCAAAAATTGTTTAGTGAAATGGCCAAAGTTTCTGCAAAATTTGGTTGGTCTACGACAGAGGGTTCGAGTAGCTGCCATACAACTCTTTATTTTATATGAGTATTCCACTACACTTAATAAAGCCAAAAGTAATTAACCGGATGATATAATGTATATGTTACGGTCATACGGGTATCCCAGAGTTGACACAGTCTACTCTTCTACACTCTTCCTCGTTAATTATAATTTTGTTTTATATTTTAAACCCTAATTAAACTCAAGGTGTCTTATTTATATTTTGAGTTCCCAATCCTTTACAAAATCATCAACTTTAACGTTGCGTTACTATTTTACATAAAGTTGAGGGCTATTTAAATACATTAAAACCAACAATTATTTTTGAAACTCAGTGGTCACAAAATCTTTAAAAAATTGGATCTTTTCTATATACACCGCAAGAGTGGTTTGAAATCTCACGGGACCAACTAAATATATACTTCGCAATAGATACACGCGATTTATCAACAAGCAAAAGAAAAGTTTAAAATCAAACTACGATAGTGGGTTTTCTTTTCCACCACTTTTTAATGTAAATTGCAGAATTCTATTCAAAAAGATTCCAAAAAAAAGGTGAAAATGTTTGGCAAGCGGCTCGCATCAACTTCACTGCCCCTTTCAACTCAAAGTTCCCATTTATTGCAAAAGTTGCCTTATATTTTATTAGAATATACTTCAGGGTGCGAGTGGTGATTCAAATCTTGTATAATCCTATTATAAAACAAGTAATGAAAAAAACCAAGGGTTTTTAAAAAGCACATTTTCAAAATTTAATAGGGTTTCTTACTGAGTTTTTTTATCATTTATTTTTATAAAAATATATATAGAAATAAATGATAATATAATAATTTAATTATTTCATTCATTTATTAATTACAAATAATAGTGAAATCAATTGAAAACCTGTTAACAAATGCGAAATATAATGTTGGAAATTCAAAATTATCATTTATTTTTGGAAAAACATGTACTGGTGAATTTATAAAAACATAAAAGTTTTAATTTTTAAGTTCTCATAGCCTTTCAATGGTAAAGTTTCCCAAATTTTCGCTAAAAAAACTTATGAAATTCTCTCCCTTTCATTTTTATAAGTTATGGGAAATCAATTGTGAACTGCACTAAAATTGCGAACTTTACCTAGAATTTTATTATCTAAGCAAAAATGGTTAAACCTTAGAGACAATTTCTTCAATTTAAAGAACCCCTTTTAAATTTAAGAAAATATTTTAACATATGTTGGAATATAATGCTGCAGCTTTAAATTTTATATATTTGTAAAAACAAATTTGAACAGGTATTCAAGTTTCAGATGTTTAAAAATAGCAAAACTGAAATTTTCTGGCCCTTATAGCACCTAAACAGAGGATGTGACAAAAGAATTTTGTTAACCACCTCCTACTAATTTCTAGGGATCTAATTTCTCCTAAAATTTCAAGACCTAGCTTGAAAGTTAAAAAAACCAGCTATATTTTGCCGTTTTCAGATTGAAAATACACCTAATAGAACTCTTTTTATAACAATTTGAATATAGGGCTTTTTCCAAATTTGGGGGGGCTGAAACTCCGTAACGGGTGGAGCTGTTGGAAAACGGTTTTAAAATACTATGTATTTAAGATTGATATATACGAAATCAAACTTTTTGATTTAAAGATTTTATTAGAAAAAAAAGAAAACTGCATTTTGACAGAGAAATCTATTTTTAAAGAAAAACAAATGTAAAGTAGATAAAAAAATAAAGACTTACGAAAAAATCTATAGATCGAAAATATAATGTTACTTAAATTTAAGAATATTTTTATTCGGGTTCTTTATTAGCTTTATTTTTATTATTATTAATATTAGAAATGTGAATTTAAAATTTTTTAATGGAATAACAACTTTGCAAAATTTAAGAGTTTTAAAAATATTGTTATAAAACTTTAGAAAAAAATCATTAGGTATCGTGCCCAAACGTGTTATTATATCGCAACCAAAGTATCTCATTTATCTTTTGCACTATTTAAGGAGAATAAAAAAATTAGTTTTATTAAGTAGTGAGCTTTTGCAATAAAGGTTAACTTGCGTTAATACCAAAAATTCTAAAATTTCATTGAATTTTTGTGCAAAATACGTAAACCCCGGTGGACTTCAATAATTAAAATCAGTGCTGGTGTAAAATTTTCAATAAAATTCATTTAACCGTTTAACCAATAAAATTTAATAAAAACTTCATGGCATTGTCGTGGCAAACAGGTTAATCGAACTCAACTAAAATATTTTGCAGCCTATCTTTTGGACTGAAAAGCAACCTGTAAAATTGGGCACAAATCGACAACAATTTTGGAAGCCCGCCGGACTGGTATTGGCTAATATATTCCAACCATCTTAATTAATTCCGTTAGTTAAGAGAAATATTTGTGCAAAATGTTAATTCAATCGGTCAAACTACCCAACGGGCTAACCGAACTCTCTTTTCGCCTATCTTTTCGACTGCAAAACCACTTTGTAAAATTGGATACAAATCTGAAATACAAAATTTTTTGGAAGCCCGCCAGGTCGAAATGGGTTAACTCATTCCAACCAACTTTATAAAACGAATTTCAGTTGCTAAGAGGAACATTTGTGCGAAATTTCAAGTCAATCGGTCAACCATTTTGATTCGACATAAAACAAACGAAAAAGTTTAAAACGGCTCTGGAGCCGCAACCAGTTGACTTATAAAAATGTGACATAACCTATGTCACCCCCCGGGCTCTCAAATTTTGCGATAATCGGACTAGTGGTTTTCACGTGAATCCTGGACAACATACAAATAAACAAACAAACTAATTTTTTTCTTTATATATTAGATTAACCTCATTTGGTAAAGCTTCCCAATATTTATCATTCAAGATTAGACACCATAAAATAAAAAGCTATTAAAATTATACATATCCATCTTGTTACGTATCGGTCTCATTAATTAAACACGAATTAGTGCAATAGTTTATCAGATAATGTAAACAAGTATTTTAGCAAATCAAATTTTTATTTATGACGATTTAAAACTGATTAGCAAAAACACAGCTGCTTTTATAATTGCTTAAATATATTCAATGAATTACCAAACTCAATAAAAGAAATTAATAACTTTATTTTATTAAACAAGCGATGAAAAAAACCAAGGATTTTTAAAAAAGAACATTTTCAAAATTATATTTTACTTCATATGAGTGTTTTATCATTTATTTTTTATAAATAAACGAGGAAGAGTGTAGTAGAGTAGACTGTGTTAACTGTGGGATATGTGTACGACCGTAATATAAACATTATATCAAACGTAATGGCAAATTTATTATACCCTTTGAACTATAATCATACGGGTAAAAAAATTTAGGCGGGTATTTAATACAGTAACTATACAGGGAGCGTGACAAAAAAATTTTGTTAACCATCTCCTATTAATTTCTGAGGTTCTAAAAATATTTGTGAAAAGTTTGTAAAAGCAGCTTTCTTTTACCGTTTCTAGATTGAAAAAATCCGAATAGAACTCTTGTTATAATAATTTAAATATAGGGCTTTTTTGGAATTTGCGGGGCTGTAGCTTTATCATCAAGAAAAACATTTGACACATGTTGAAATATAGTCCTGTAGCTTTAAATTTAGTATATTACTAAAATAAATTTCAATTTTCGAGCTCTTACAGATCCTAAATAGTGGACGTAACAAAAAACTGTTGTTAACCGACTCCTACTAGTTTCTGAGAATCCAACATGTCTTAAAATTTCAAGATTCTAGCTTAAACCGTTTAGAAGATATGAGGGTTCAAAAATTTTCCAAATTTGAGTTTTACGTAAAGGTATATTTCAGTACCGCATGGCAACCCGAAACATTGCCTTTCAAAAATTTATAAAGTTTATAAAATCAGCTGTCTTTTTTATTCGTTTTCATATTGAAAATACACTTTACAGAACTCTTGTTATAATAATTAAAATATTGGGCTTTTTCCGACTTTGAGGAACTGTGGCGCGGTAGCGAGTTTGGCTACTTAAATAAGTTCATCTATAAAATTATTCTTTTTGCAAAAACTACCAGTTGTTAAAATTTTTTCTCTCTATTTCCGTGTTAAAGTTTGTGTAAACATGCGGACAGACGAACAGACGGATTGACAGATAGAAAATATATAGGCACATTTTAAAAAAAACTTGAAAATGTGCTAAAAATAAATAATGTAAAAACCCATAATTTAAAAAAAAAACTATTTTCTATAATAAGTTTAGGGTAAAGAGTTTATTGAAAGAGAATTCATAATAATTCTTTGAAACTGATGCTAGAAATATATTATATAAGAAAATTGTAAGAGACAAGAGCGGTAAATTAAAGTAAATTACGCAATTGCAAAAATAAAAAATGTGTAATATATATTTGTAAAGATCATAAAAACACATATCGAATGGCATTTCAGATTGAAAATATTCCATAAAAAATCTATGATATGACAGTTTAAGTAAATTTTCTCATTTCCATTCTATGCTTGCCCTATTGGTGTCTCTTTTTGTTTCCTTTCTTAGTTTCAAATATAAATACATAACATTAAATGTCAATTCAAAATGTATTATGAAGAAGGTTTTTTAAATATTAAAATTTTTTTTAATTTAAATATAAAATTTTTTTGATGCAATTAATTTAAATTGAAATAAATTTTAATATAGCATGCAAAATCAAAATTGAAGACCAAAAAATGTTTAGTTAACTTTGTAATTTTTGATTATAAACGTAATGTTTATTTATATTTATGTTGTGATAAAATTAAGTTTTTTAATATAGAAAAAATAAATTCTATTTTACTAAAATTCTAAAATTCTAACACAGCTTCACAACTACTACATCGTCACGTCATTTTCGTGTTCAGGATGTTTGTTATTAATTTGTAAAAAAACAAGTCACGAAAAAAACCAAGCATTTTTAAAAAACACATTTTCAAAATTATATAGGGTTTGTTACTGAGTATTTTATCATTTATTTTTATATAAAAATATATATAAAAATAAATGATAATATTATAATTTTGTTATTTCATCAATTTATTAATGATAACTAATTGTGAAATCAATACTTAGGATATAATCCCAATGCACTCAAGAAAACCTGTTAACAAGTGCACAATGCAATGTTGGAGCTTCAACGTTAACGTTTAATGTTGGAAAAACGTACAGTGGTGAATAATTTACTATTTTATAAAAACATAATAGTTTTAATTTTGAAGACCTAGTAGTCCTTTATTGGGGAAAGTTTCCAAATTTATACTTAGCAAAGTTATGATGAATCTGCCCGCCCTCCTCTTGTCCCCACCTTTCCATTTTTTTAGGTTGTAGGAAATCAATTGTGAACTCAACCAAAATTTGGAGTTTTACCTAGAATTTTATTATCTGAGCAAAAGGGTTAAAGCTAAGAGACAATTTCTTCAATTTAAAGTAACCCTTTCAAATTTAGGAAAACCTTTAACATATGTTGAAATATAAATCTAAAGCTTCAAAATTTGTAAATTTGTAAATTTGTAACGACAACGGACTACAGTCCGTTGCAACGGACTACAGCGCTACAGCGCCATGGAAGAAGAAGAAGAAGAAGATGTTTAAAAATAACAAAATTTCGCTTTTAGCTCGTAAGCAGGGGCTTTTTTTTTTCTTTTTTCTCTTTTGTAATTCTTTTGCAACTACGCACCCCCTATAGTTTGCAGGGTGTGCCTCAAGGCAGTTAGCACACTTCGGCGTAACCTTTTTGTCTTTGTCACAATTCGTTGATAGATGTGACCCTGCACATTTAACACATTTAGCTAGACGCTGGCAAAATTTTTGTGTGTGACCATATCTTTGACATTTTTTACACTAAGGAATCAGATTTGTTTTTTTCAGAGCTTCAATTTTCATTCTCATATGCTGAATGAACTCTATTTTATAAATCTTATCAATGTCCTCAGTATTTTCAAATGTTAACATAAAAAGAAGTAGTTTAACTATAGTTTCTTCCTCATTCTTTTTAATTTTTTTTCTTTTGTTAACAACTTCAATGATTTTAAAACCCTTACATTTAAGCTCTTGCTTTATATCTTCAGGATCGCATGAAGGATGCAAGTTCCTAGCCATAACTTTAATTGGCCTGTTCAACTTGTTTTCATAAGTATGCCATTCTAAATTAGCTTCATTTATAATCTTTGTTAGTTCTCTGTATTCCCCTTCTTGTTCAACATTAATCTTCAGTTGATGGTTATTCATCATATTTATTTTATAGTTAATTTGTACATCTTTCAGTATTTTATTAACTTTGGGGTATTCTACAACATTACTTAAGATAACCGGAGGAGGTTTGTTTTTCCTTGTAATGATGGGTTTATCAATTGAAATTTTTGGTTTAATCACCTTTAATTTTTCTACACTATTTTCTTTGTGTATTTCTGGTGAGTGCTCCGCTTTTCTTTTTTTCCCTGTACGTTTTACAATCCACTCGGTTTCCCGAGTTAGTTCTTCTTCATCTGTACAGTATTCTACTGCACTTTTAGTTAATTGCTTTTTCTTTAGCATTTTATTTTCTTCGGTTAGAGTGTGAATCTGACTCATTAAGTCGCTACACATCTTCTCTAGTTCACTTATTCTTAAATGAAACTGTTTCTCTACTGTATTACCCACGTCTGGGGGTTTATTCTGACCGTCATCGTTAGACATATATTTTATTAATTTCGAACCAGTAATATTTCTAGTGACATTAGCCTGGATTCCCACTTTGTCACTGGTTTTATTTTCAACTACAGGTGGTGATCTTCCCACTAAACCGCCCTTTTTAAAAGGGTCGGTTGCGTTGAACGTAGATACATTTTTAACCACTGGCGACTTAACTAATCCCTTTGTGGAATTAGTCAAACCCTCGCCGGCTGCCGTGGTCTCGGCCGACATTTTGGTAGATGTCCCTACCATATTTTTATCTTTATTTGTGTTCATTATTTTATATTATTATGTTTTGTATTTTATACCTACTACCAGGTATTTTAACTGCCGCCCCTTTGGGGAACCGACGCAGACCAGAGAGCCGTCCATTCTGGATCAGTCGCTTCTGGATTTTCGTTGGATTTTAGAGGGCTCGTACCCCAAGCATTCCTTACTGCGGATGTTTCTAAGCCCCAATCCGCCGGGGATAGTAAGCAGGGGCTTGACACAAAAATTTTATCAACCGACTTCTACTAATTTCCGAGAATCTAACTTCTCCCAAAACCGTAGCTTCAACCGTTTAGAAGATATGTGTTAAAAATTCTTGGTTAAAATTTCTTTGATAAAACAAAATATTTTTTTAATAAACGACGAATTTTTTTTTTTTTTTAATTTTTCGTAAATTATATCTATATTTTATCGAATTATTACTATAGGAAATATATAATTAAGAAATTGTGTACGATACTTAAGTTGTAAAATTTAGTTTAATATTTAATTGAATTATATGATAAAATATTTTGAAAAGAAATAATTGCTGCATGTGTGTAAAATTTTATTCAATTGAATAAAAAGTTTTAAATATGTAATTTTGTGATTGATTAAATAATTAGAAAATTTTTTTAGTATTATAAAGTTAATTTCGTTAGATATGTCTTACTTATGAATTTCCCATTAAATTTGAACCAAAGGTGTAGGGTATTTCTAAAGACTATTTCTTTACTTGTTTTTTTAAATTTATTAAATAACGGTAGATTTATTTAAATGTTATAAATATACAAAATATCCTTAATTATATATATATATATATATATATATATATATATATATTATGTATATTTTTCTACTGCTATATATTTTTTTACACAAAAAGCATAAGAAGGTGTTAGGATTCTATTTAAATTTATAGTAATATACGTTTTTAATATTTGCAGAGCATATGTGGGGATTGAAAAGGATAAATCTCTAATCCTCCAAATACACATTATATATAATTTTGCTTAATTTTTTGAAGTGATTAATTAATATCTAAGCAACAGCTATTCAGCTTTTCAAATAATGTTATGAATATTTTAGGTATACCTTTCATACGATAATTATGGGAACGAAAATACAAGTATATATATATATATATATATATATATATATATACATTGAAAATGAATTTATAAAAAGAGCATACGTAAACCTATATTTTTTTATACCCGTATGACTATATATTCAAAGGGTATAATAAATTTGCCATTACGTTTGTGACGGGTTAGATATAGACTCAAGGGTATGGATCGGATCAGAAACGAAAAATAAATCGATATAGTTATGTATGTCCGTCCGTCCGTCCGCACGATAACTCAAAAACTAAACGACCTAGGATCTTGAAATTGCCGCAAATTTGTTTTCGCTATTTAAATCATCGTTATATCTAAGCCGTCATCGCTATTTAAATCCAGCCATTTTGGTCCATGGGTTCGGGTAGCTGCCATACTACAACTTCTTTTTTTATATGAGTATTGCTCTGTGCCTATTACAGCTGCGTTTCTGAAATTTTGCCAAAAGTAGTTTAGTTTTACGGCCAAAGTTTCTGCAAAATTTGGTTGATCTACTGCAGAGGGTTCGAGTAGCTGCCATAAAACTCCTTCTTTTATATGAGCAGTACACTACACCTAATAAAGCTGTATGTTTGAAATTTTGCCAAAAGTAATTAACCGGATGATATAATGTATATGTTACGGTCATACGTGTATCACAGAGTTGACACAGTGTACTCTACTACACTCTTGCTCGTTTTATAATATAATATTCAAGTTTAATAAAAATAGTTCCAAAAGCATTTAATATGATAAATAGCGCCATGATAATTTTTTCCCATACTATACTCATTAAATTACTATTTTTATGTACATATTCAGTGCTTTCCTTAGTTAATAAGCTAATTTATGTTTTTTATTTTTCAGATAGTTTTAAATTCAATGCATCGCTATCAGCCTAGAATTCATTTAGTTAGACTTAGTCATGGTCAAAATATTCCAGCAACACCAAAAGAATTAGCAGAATTGGATCATAAAACATATGTTTTCTCAGAAACAGTTTTTACTGCAGTAACAGCATATCAAAATCAATTAATAACAAAATTAAAAATTGACTCTAATCCATTTGCCAAAGGGTTTCGTGATTCTTCAAGACTGACTGATTTCGATAGGTACATAACAATATTCTAATATTTCATTCAAATATAAATTTATAATTATTTAATTTAAAAATAATATAAAAAATACAATATTACATGTAGAAGTATTTTGACTAAACTTAATAAAAACAAGTGATGAAAAAAAAACCAAGGGTTTTTAAAAAAGCACATTTTCAAAATTATATTGTATTACATACTGAATTTAACTTTGGAAATATTTACTTGAAAATAGTTACTGACTTATAAAATTTACTGCTAACAGTAAATTTTTTATTTAAAAGATGTTATAGCCCTTCAATGGGGAAGGTTGCCAAATTTCTCAAGAATCTAACTTCAACTCCCCCCCCCCCCTCTCATCCTCTAGTTTTTTAGGTTCTAGGAATTAAATTATGAATTACACAAAAAATTGGAATTTTACTTAGAATTTTATTATCTAAGCAAAAATGGGTAAAACTAAGAGACACTTTCTTCAATTTAAGGAACCCCTTTTAAATTTAAGAAAAACCTTTAACATATATTAAAATATAATGTGCTTAAAAATAGCATAATTTAAATTTTCGGGCCCTTATAGTTCCTAAACAGAACTTTTGTTATATCAATTTAAATATAGGGCTTTTTTGGAATTTTCAGGGGCTGTAACTTCGTCACCCTTCAAAATTAAGAAAAACCTTTGACACATGTTGAAATATAATTATAGAGCTTTGAATTTTGTCTATCACTAAAAAAAAATTTGGACAGGTATTCAAGTTACAGGTGTTTAAAAATAGCAAAATTTCAATTTTTGAGCCCTTATAGCTCCTAAATAGGGGGCTTGACAAAAAAAATTTTGTTAACCGACTCCTACTAATTTCTAGGTATCTAACTTGTCCCAAAATTTCAAGACCCTAGCTTGAACCGTTCAGAAGATATGTGTGGCCAAAAATTTTGCAAAAATTGAGTTTTGCGTAATGTTAAATTTTAGTACCGTATGGCAACCCTAAACATTTGCCGTGTAAAAATTTATAAAGTTTATGAAACCAGCTATCATTTGCCGTTTTCAGATTGAAAATATATGTAACAGAACTCTTGTTATAACAATTTAAATATAGGGCTTTTTCCAACTTTGGGGGGCTGTAGCCCCGTAACAGGTTGGGCTACAGAAAAAAATTCTTCTACGAAATTATTTTTTTTGCAAAAACTACCCATGGTTAAAATTTCTTTTCTCTATTTCAAACGGTGTAAAAGTTTTTGTAAACATACGGACGGACGGACAGAGTGAAGCTATATAGGCACATTTTTACAAAATTTTTTGAAAATGTGCTAAAAACGAGGAAGATTACAATTGCCCTTGTCAACTTGTAGATATTTATAAACCGTTATTTATTTCCTTTATGCATATTACATATATTACAAAAAAAATATAAAAAAGTAAAATAGCTAAAAAAAATTCAATATATAACTAAAAGTGTGTAATTTTTATCCTCGTATTATAATTTGAAGTTTCAAAATGTTACGGCTGCATTTTCGGGGGGCTGTCATACGAAGTTGTCAATTCAAATATATCTATTGAAGCTACGAGGTTAAAATGAAAACTGGGCAGATAATGTAATAGGCCAAGCTACTTGGTAAAGTTGGACATCACTCGGGCCAACTCTTAGGGTGGAACAATTTTTTTTTTTTTAAGCTAAAATTATAGGGTAGGACAAGTCAAATTTTTTTTTAATATTTTACTTATTTTTTTGTAACAGATGTAATAGCATAAAGGAAATAAATAACGGTTTATTTTATTTTAAACTTCATAGTGGGTATGCACGGGTATCTAAAAGTTGACAAGGGAAACTATAATTGTTCTGTAAAAGCTTTTTCAGTTCGTGATTTTGACATCTAAATTTTTTATAAATTTTTAAAGCATTCCGTCTAGGCGGTACACGTGTGCACTTTCGCAGATGGACATACGTACAGACAGAAACACAGATCGGCATCACAAAACAAGTTTTTTGGGGCTACGCGCACCGGTGTAAATATTTGCCTAAATTCTGAATTTCCAATTTTTATATATGCTATAGTAGTTGTTAAAAAAAGACAAACATCAACACAATGTCCACTCCAATACATTAAATTTACAAAAAAATAATCTAAAACAAATCATTTGTCAAAAAATTACTTTAAATAATTTATTTTTATTTTTTTTTTATCAGGGATCCAATGGACGCATTATTATTAGAACAACATTTGAGATCACCACTTCGGCTTTTTCCTGATCCATTATTGCCACAATTTTCGCAACAAGATGCAGATGCAACATCAATGGCAATTTTGGAAAAAGCGAGACAACATTTGCAAATGTGGGGTAGGTCGCCTTATACTGAATTGTTATTACCACAAATGTATGCAACCCAAAGACCTAATATGGCTGCATTTAATTTAGGCTTATGGCAACAACAATGGCCACAATTATCAGCTGGATTCTTAGCAGCCAATGCCGCTGTTGGTCTGTCAAACCCGAGGACATCGCCACCAACAACATCAACACCTTCCAGTTCAGGCTCACCATCACCTGATATGAGAGCAAAACATTTTCAGAGATTTAGTCCTTACCAAGTACCACAACATCCACCAACATCTAGAAGTCCACATAACTAGTAAAATTTCTTTTGTTAAATTTACTAAATTCAAATATAATTTTTTACATTTAATGTCAGATCAATGTATTTTATTAAAACCCAATATGTCTGAATATGTTTGTTTGATGAACATATATATAATTAATACAAAATAAAGTGGAAGGATATTTTGGTACGAAAATTAAATTAAAACTAAAATCAAAAACAAAATTTGTCTTTAAAACTTAAAAAAATTACCAATAGTTTTGCTCTTAGTGTTAAAAGATTTTAAATAAATATTTAATATTAATTTAAAGAATATGTTGTAGAGCAATTTTAAATCCTTTATTGTATGTGTTTATTAAAAATCAGTATTATTTGTTATTTTCATTTTGTAATATACAGTTTTAGGTATTGTAAATTATATAGTAATAAGTGCATATAATTTTTATGATATATCTATACAAAATGTCTTATTATTAGCAATAGCTTTATATTTTGATTTATATAACAAAAATGTTTTTGTTAAATTTTTAAACAGTTCTTTTTGTCCGATTTCATCTGTATTTTAATTAAAATTGTATATACAATACGTGTTTAGTTCATAAAAATGTTTAGGTGTTTTGTTCCTAATTGATAGAAACTAAAAATTTTTAGTTTTTTTTAGATACTTGTCTTATGTATTTTTGTATAAAAATATATGTACATCATTATAAAATAATTATTGTTATATACTCGTAATTATTTTAAATAACTTAACTTTTAGGATATATATTTCTTTATTACTTTTGAAAGTTTTCTGAAAATTGTAATGTAGCAATTTAATTTTAAATAAATTTAATTAACGTATTTCTTTACGAGTCCACTGTAAGGTTCATCGATTAAAACTTTACACAATGTATTTGCGATGAAAATTTTATTAAGTTCATTCTTGATTTTACTATCAACAAAAATATGTAATACTTAATATTTGTAATAGAAAATATTAATTAAATATTCAATATACCCAAAACGGAACATATTCTTTGTAAAATAATAATTTTAAAAGTTTGTATAATATTTTCAGTTGAATAATCCACGACTTAGGTAAAATCAATTTTGCAAAAAATTAAACATTATTTAAATTTCAATACAATAAACTTTTGGCTAAACGAGTAGACTGTGTGAATCTAGCAAATCCGCATGAACATAATATTAACGTAATAATTTAATATATTAATTTGTAATATTATATCTTAACACATTTTTATACTCTGGGTTATGTATAATAGAAAATATCAATTCTATGGAACAAAATTTCAAAAATCCAGTCTTATAAAAAAAAAGTTTTATAGCACGTACTCGAATTCCTAGAGCAAAATAACTAAATTTTAATAGAATATCCTTGTATAAAAAAAACTGATTTTACGAAAACTCCACAGTCCTAACTCCTTTAGTTTTTCACATACGGCTGAGTTTAGAGGCTATACGTATGTCCAGCTAAATCGATTTACTTGTGAACGTTCATTAAAATTATATGTTCATTATGTATTATCAAAATCGTTATGTAATCAAAATGTAATTATTTTAGGTTTTTTGGAAATAGTCTAGGTTCTCATTAAACAAACCTCAAAGTTCTTTTTCAACAAATTTTTATATAAAATTTATCCTATTAATAAATTAAATTTTGTTTTGTTTTGCTCAAAGTTTATTTAATTTTAATTTTTAGGGTTTGAGCTTAAAAAAATTGCTGATTAATATTAAAAATTAGATTAAAATTTCTTCGGACATAAAACCATAAAAAATTTTACACAAAAACGTTGTAGTATCATAATAAAACTGTAATATACAATTAATTAAGAAGTAAGAGTGATAATTATATTATGTTTTAGAAAATAGAAAATGTTTTAATTTAAATGTACAATATAATTTATGATAAAAATATATTAATTTAAAAAAATACTATTAAAAATAAATAAATTTAATAATAAAACAATTTAGCTACTGTATTAATTTAGAAATAATAACAGAAAAAGATATAATAAAAATATTTGAATATTTAGTAAATTTTGTTTTTGTAAATTTTTGATTAAATTTATTTTTGTGTAGGTTTTGTAAATTTTTAAAAAAATAAATAAAAAAGTGCAATTAAAAAATTCTGACCCACACTGCCCAATAATTTTTGTTTAAAAAAAAACCGTAAAAACCAAAAAAAAAAAATAAAAAGACAAAAACTAAATTTGGCCCAACCTAAAAGTTGGTCCGAGTAATAAACCAAACTTTGCCAAACAGATCATAAAAACAAAATAAACTAAAAAAGAAAAAAATTGGGGCTACCTTAAGTCCCATTAATGTCTTTCTTTGCCTAGTAATTTGCCCTATTACTTTATTTGCGCAGTTTTAATTTTAATCTCGTAGCTTCATTAGATTCACAGCTATCAAATAGACAACTTTGTATGGCAGCTCCATGAAAATAAAGCCGAAACATTTTGAAACTTCACGTAGGTGCTTGTTATATTATTTAACTAACCGTGTGTAATTTTCATCCTCCTAATATTATTTGTTTTGAAGAAATTCATACTGGTGCAAAGAAGTTGTATGACAGCTCCCCGTAACATTTTTAAATTTCATATAGGTGCTTGATCTATTATATAACTAACCGTGTTTAATATTCATTCTCTCAGCGTTATTAGTTTTGAAGAAATTCATATTGGTGCGAAAAAGTTGTATGGCAGCTCTCCGAAGTTTGGCCCGATGTTAGCCAAAAATAAAAGGGAACCTAGAAATTGTCTAAAAATTACTTTGTGGGAGTTTCAAAACTCTAGTCCTTTTAATTTTTGAGTTATCGTGCTGACACACGGACGGAAGGACAGACACACATAGCTACATAGATCGATTTACTTTTCGATACTGATCCAATACGTACCTTTGACACTATATCTAGTTCGTCAAGATCAATTTGTTAAAAACGGTAGAGCAAATTATATATACCGGTGCCCTTATTTGTACGCACGGGTATAAGGAATGAAACTGTATATTTTACATAAGTGTAATTTCTATTGCTATACCTCTTTATGCTCCAATTTTATTGTTACTATCAATAACAAACGAGGAAGAGATTATAGGTGTCCTTGTCAACTTTTAGATACCCATACATACCCACTATGTTGTATAAAATAAAAGAAACAGTTTTATATTTCCCTTATCCCATTACATATATTACAAAAAAATATAAAAAAGTAAAATAGCTAAACAAAAATTGGACCTTTCCATAATTTTTGCAAAAAAGAATTGATCCATCCTAAAAAAAACGAGGAAGATTATAGTTGCCCTTGTCAACTTTTAGATACCCGTGTATACCCACTAACCGTTATTTATTTCCCTTACGCTATTATAAATATTACAAAAAAATATAACAAAGTATATAACTTATTATTATAAGTTTTGCTTAAAAAAAAAAATAACAACAAAAAAAAAAATTAAATTTTTAATTCATTATAGGTACCATAATTTTTGCTTAAAAACAAAAAAAAACCATAAAAGTTGGTCCGGGTGATGTTCAACTTTGCAAACTAACTTGCCCTATTACTTTACTTGCCCAGTTTTAATTTTAACCTCATAGCTTCATTAGATTCACAGTTATCGAATTGACAACTTGGCATGGCAGCTGCCCGAAAATGGGCCGTAACATTTTGAAATTCCATATAAGTGCTCGATTCATTATATAACTAATCGTGTAAAATTTTCATCCTCGTAGTATAATTAGTTTTGAAGAAATTCATATTGGTTTAAATAAGTTGTGTGGCAGCTCCCCGAAACCTTGGTCTGGTCTTAACCAAAAAGAATAGGGAACCTCAAAAATGTCCAAAAAATGTTTTGTGTGAATTTTAAAACTCTAGCTCTAATTTTTCAATTCTATCTCTTTTAATTTATTTTTAATTCACGAATATATTAAACTTAAGCAAAATAAGCTTCATATGATCATATTCATATAATGATCATAATGATAGATAATAATCATCATATTCATAATGATTTTATCTATCAATATCAATAAGCCATTTACTTAAAAAAAATATTTGTGTTCTTTTTTGCTTATCTTAAATAAACTTCGCATCATTTAAATCATATGAAATCGTAACTCGAAATCGTTATCTACAAAAAAAAAACAAAAACAACAAAACAACAAAAAAACAAAATTCATACAATTTCATGTTAAATACAAGATGCATAGCAAAATTTCAAATTTTTATATGAAAATATTGGAGTTAAAAAAGTTAGTTGTTCGAGAGCTATCCGAAGTTTTGGTCCGATCTTAACCAAAAAAAATAGGGAACCTAGAAATTGATTGAATAATAATTTGTGAAAATTTCAAAACTGTAGCTCTTTTAGTTTTTGAGTTATCGGTGCTGACACACAGACGGACGGACGGACAGACACACATTTTTTTTATTAAACATCCCTTTTTGGATATTGTTAGTAAATTTTATAAAATATTATATAAATTATTACTATTTTTAACAAAGTACTTAGAATTACTAAGCATAACTTGTTTGTGTTTATAGAATCAATATCCTATTCTCTATACTACTTCTACAATTACATTACATTACATTACATGTATTTATTTATTTAATTAGATTATATGGTTTTAATCTTCTTAATCGTCTTGTGTTGTTGCGGTTGTTCATCAGTTGTAAAACTTCTATGTGGCATATTCACCTATTACATCTTCGATTACTTTTATGTTAAGGTCATTATGAATTTCTTCATTGGTTACATAACGATACGCGTTGGTAATCGTACGAAGAAATTTATTTTGACTACGCTGAATAATTGCTCTATTTGATGATTTTGTACATCCCCACATCTGGATACCATATGTCCATATAGGCTTAATTATTGACAAATAAATGAGTCTTTTGGATGAAAGTTTGAGTTTAGAATGTTTGCCTATAATCCACCACTTTTCACGTAGTTTTAAGTTAATTTGTAATGCTTTTTGTTTAACGTGATGTTTACAGTTTAACCGTTCATCTAGATGTAACCCCAAATATTTTGCTGATTTTTCTTGTTGTATTTGAATGCCATTTAAATAAGTGCAATATTGATCGTTTTTCTTTTTTAATGTGTATGTTACTTGTACCGTTTTCTGTTCATTAAGTTTAATCTTCCAATCATTTGTCCATTTGGTTACTTTATTTAAAGCACGTTGAAGTTTTCCTGTTGCATCTTGTTGTGTTTCACTGACTGCCATTATCACTGTATCATCGGCAAATGTTCCGATAATAGTTTCGCTTGACGTAGGTATATCTGCGGTATAAATTAGGTACAAAAATGGTCCTAGGATCCTTGTGGTACACCTGCTAGTATTGGATAAAAGTCAGAGCAAGCTTCTTCATGTGCTACTCTAAATTTACGCTCAGATATGTATGATTTCAGGAGTTGGCAAAGGTTATTCGGTAATAATTTACTTAATTTATAAATGAGACCCTCATGCCAGACTTTATCAAATGCTTGTGATACATCAATAAATACGGATGGACAATATTTCTTCTCTTCAAAAGCCTGTTCAATTACTGAAGTGATTCTGTGTATTTGGTCAATGGTGGAATGTTTCTTTCTAAACCCAAATTGAAAATCTGGTATCTTAATCAATGGTCTTATACGTTTCAGTACTAATTTTTCAAACAATTTTGATATAGCTGGTAACAAAGATATTGGGCGATATGATGAAATCTCATTCGGCGGTTTATCTGGTTTTTTCAGCATAATGATTTGGGCTACCTTGAAACATAATGGTACATGTTTGAGTCTAAAGCAGGCGTTAAACAAGTATGTCATCAAAATAATACCCTTTCGTGGTAATTCTCTAAGAAGACCAGGTGAAATTTCATCAATTCCAGGAGCTTTTTTTTGGATTTATATTTGTATCTATTTCTTGTGCAATTTCAAGAGGTGTAATTGTTTTTAAAGTTTTTTCAGCAAGAAACATATTTGTTGTATTGATGTCTGATTGCATATCATGAGGTTCAAATACGGAAGCCAAGTGTTGAGCGAATAACTCTGCCTTCTCATCATCGCGTCTCGCCCATGTTCCTCGTAGAGTTTTTATAGGTGGTACATGCGTATCCGGTCTTTTAAAACATCGTGTTGCTTTCCATAAAGAGTAATTTTTATCAGCTTTAGGACTTCGATTTACAAGAAAATTATCAATATCACTTTGCTTATAATTTTTGATTAATCTATTTAATTTGTTACTGGTGCTATTAAATATTGTTTTGTCAGCAGGATGTCTGGATCTATGCCAAACTCTTCTCGTTCGACGTCTCTCCTTGATTAGTTCCCTAATTTCAAGAGGATAACAAATACTTTTCGCAGCAGTTTCTACAGGAACAGGAGTTGCACTTTTGGCAGCATCTTGTATGTTGTTGATAAATCTCTGTGCCTGTGATTCCAAATCATCAATTGTTTTGATTCTTATTTTGAGATTCACTAATTTTTCCAGATTGTCTCTAAATAGATCCCAGTCAGTGTGCTTATTAGTCAAAGTTTGTTTCCTCTGCTTTTTGATGACTTTTGTGCTTATATCCATTAAAACTGGAGTATGATCTGATGACAAATCTGCCATTCCTTCTACTTTAATATAACTTGACGCTATACCTTTCGTTATATAAAAATCAAGCACATCCGGTATTTTATTGGAATCTGTTGGCCAGTATGTTGGACTGTTGGATGAGTGGTATTCACAAGATGCTAACTTAATAGCATTTAAGAGTTCATTGCCCTTTTTGGGTGTAATTAGCCGAGAACCCCATGCTGTATGCTTCATATCGATCCCAGCTGCTTAAAGATTTCCATATACTGTTTTTTATCAGTTTTGTGAGATGGTGGACAATATGCTGCTGCAATGTTCAATTCTGCATCATTATGGTTCACAGTTATTATTGTGGCTTGTATATAATTTTCTCTTATGTCATCTTGTTGATAGTGTGAGATGTTTTTCTTAATAATAACTGCAGTTCCTCCTCGGGCACGTTCACTTGGATGTGTGATCCAGTAACTCTCATACCCTTGAATTTTTATGTAGTTTTTATTTGTAAAATGCGTTTCTGAAATGAGTGCTATGTCTATATTATTTGTGTTAAGGAACACTTCTTTTTCACGAGCTCTTTGGTTTAAGCCGTTTGCGTTCCATGTTATATTCATAAAGAATTATCTGTCATTTTTATTTTCTATAATCTGGTATGGCGTCGATGTTTTTTTCTGTATTTCATCTGTACGCCTTGCTAACTGCCTGAAGTTTTGTTTAGCTTCAGACTGGAACTTTGTTATTAACTTCATAAGGTCATTTTTTGTTGTTTCATTCTCTGTTGTAGGATTTTGTGTTTGTTCACTTGGTTTATCCTCTACTATTTTTATAGCCTGCGCAAAAGTTTTATTAGCAGTCACTTTCTCTGCCGGTTTAGCTTGTACAGTTTGAACTGCTGATCTCTTTTTCGGTGCTTGGTTTTTTGCAGCTTTTTGGTAAACTTCGCATCCCTTGTAGTTAGCCGGGTGGCCGATTTTTCCACATAGAGTACATTTAGGTTGGGTATCAGGACTTTTTTTACACTTGCTAGTGTGATGATCTTCTGCACATTTTACACATCTGGGTTGTCTTTGGCAAAAGTTTTTGGTATGTCCTAATCTTTGACAATTCGTGCATTGAGGAATACCTTTAATTTTATTTGGTGTTTCTACTTTTATCTTACAATGTAGGAGATTTGTCATTTGAAATACTTCTTTATTATTGTTTTTTGATATTAAATCCACATAGAATAACGGAAAAGTTTTTGTAATTTTGTTACCTTCTACGATAGATTTTTTAATGACATTTGAAATTGCAATCACTTGATGGCCTTTTTGTTCTAATTCACTTTTAATGTCTTCCAGACTTGTAGAAGCCGGTAATCCTCTTATGACGAATCTATAGCATTTATCGTTATTAAGATGATATGTGTGAAATTCTATATTTATTGGAATGTTTTGGTTTGAAACTATTTCTTTCTGATAATTTTTGATTTGTCTGTAATCATCACTATTTGTTGTTGATATCTTTATATCTTCGTTAGCTATGGCTTTGAAAGTAACTTGATGTTGTGTAATATTCAATATGTTAGTTCTGAATATGTTGAAATTTGCTACTAACAGTTATTGGAGGTGGTAATGGCTCTCTCTTTTCTTTAGGTGCAGGTTTATTTATGCCCCCACCCTCGTTATTTGCTTTGTCTACTTGCTTCGTTTCTATTGTTTTCTTTGCCTGTAATGGACTATTACCTTGTATTATTTCAGGTGAATTTTTCATTTTTCTTTTCTTTCGATCTTTTTTATGGTTGATTTCTTTATCTAGCTGTTCTTCATCTGTAAAATATTCATTTATCTCGTTCTTCTGGTCTTTAGATAACAAACTAATTTTGTTGTGGAGTTCTATAATTTGTTGATTTAATTTTTGAACTGCTTGTTCTAAATCAATTCTTGCTTTTTTTTCACTTTGCCATTTTTCATATATTAATTTCATTTCTTCTGCCGTGTTTACTTGTTGAATTTTTGGTGTGCTTTCGAGGTTAATTTCTTTGTTTTCACTTTATGGTAATTGATCAGATTGCAATGTAGTTGTTTCTGGCTTCCTTACCTTAGGCGGAGTTCTAGCCGTCAGCTTGCTCTTATTGCTAAAATCTGCTTGTGATTTTCCAGTAGTATAAACTGTAAAATCAGCCTGGTTACTCACCGATGCTCGCTCGCTCCCTACGTGCCGGTTCTGGGTATCCGAATCCCTGTCCCGTAAGTTTTATTTCTTCTTCTGACATCTCCATTTGTTCACGTGTACCCTCGCCAGGAGCCCTTACAAGGTGCTATCAGCCGGGCCAGCTGAACCAAGATTTTTTAACGAGGTTGTTACTCCTCTCCCTCCACTTTTTGCATCCGGGCTTGGGACCGGACAGACACACATAGCTAGATCGACTAATTTTTTGATTCTGAGACGATACGTACCCTTGACACTATATCTAGATCTAGATCGATGCGTTACAAACGGAGGAGCAAATCTAATATACCCGATGTCATATATGTATGCACGGGTATAAAAATGGTGCGAGTGCCCAGTTTTCATTTTAACCTCGTAGCTTCATTAGATTCACAGTTATCGAATTCACAACTTTGTATGGCTGCTACCCGGAAATAAAGCCGTAACATTTTGAAACTTTATAAAGCGCTAGATTCATTATATACCTAAAGGTGCGTAATTTCCTCTTATTACAATTAGTTTTAAGAAATTCATATTGGTACAAAGAAGTTGTATGACAGCCCTCCGAAAATGCCCTAATTTTATGAAACTTTATTTAAGTTTTTTGTTTTTCATACCCTACCCCTATAGAATAGGTAAAAGGGTATACTAACTTTAGTATGGTGTTTGTAACTACATAAAGGAAGCGAGCTAGATATTGAAAAGTATATATATTTGTGATCAGCGTGACCTCTTGAGTCGATATAGCCACGTCCGTCCGTCCGTCCGTAGACACGATTACTCATAAAATAATGGAGCTATCTTGATGAAACTTTAACTGTAGGTTACTAGAACTGAAAGTACAGCAATCCCCATATGAGCGAAATCGGCCCATGGTAACGAACATATATAACAAATCACGAAAACTCAACAACTAATGACGCTATCTTCATCAAATTTGTGCTGTAGGTTACTAGTAATGAAACTAAGCCAGGAATTGCGTACGGTCGGGATTTGGACCGTGAGTTCGGAACCTAGAACCTTTTGATCGAATTTAGGCCAAACGAGCATAATTTCGAAACCAATGATGATAGAACCTCCAAATTTGGCCAGCAAAGATATTCCCTATTTCCAATGGGTCTCCGAAATTTAGACTTAATTGTAGTGGTGCTTCAGGTGCCTCCTAAGAAATCCCAAAATTAAAAAGCTTATCTTCGAAATTCATAAAGATAGAAATTTTATATTTGATACACGAGGGCTCTTTCCTATTTCCGCTTTTATTTAACACTTTTATATTTTTTAAAAGGCTAAGAATTTTACCATAAAATATATTATTTATAATATTTTATTAATTAAAAACAAAAAATTTATATTATAATAAACGATTACATTCCTGTCTTTTAATTTTTATTATATCATGTGTCTCCTTGAATTAATACCATAGCTTATATATAATTAAAACATTGTGTATGATACTTAAGCTTTGTTCAAAGGTGCTTGCTGCATTTATGTAAAATTTATTTTTATATTTAAATGAATTGTATGAAAAGTTCTTAATTTGTAATTATATTTTAAAAATACATTTATTGCATAATTTGCGTTTATAAGCTTTTCTAGTAGGTACATAAACTAACCATTTAAAAAAATTGCAATTTTGAAAAATTTAAATTATTAAATATATTATGCTTTGATTAGCTTTTTATCACAAAATTTAATAATTCAAATTTTTTCACTTTTGTAATTGAATTGGAATAAATATATTTTCATTTATTTCAAGTTTTTTTGTTTTTTAATATTTTTAAATAGATGAATTAGTAAGAATTTGTAATATTTTTAATAGATAATCTAATTAGAAAATATTTTTTGTATTACAAAGTTTATTTGGTTAGCCATGTCTTAAGATCAAACTAATAAAATCTTTTATCTTTAAACTCACACAAGTTTTTCATAGTAATTCTAAGTACATAGCAATAATTTATATAGTATTTATAAACTTTGAAATGACTTAACTTCCCATTAAATTTGAACCAAACAGGTGTAGGGTATTTTTAAGTCGGTTGCACCGACTGACTGTTTTTTTACTTTACCCCTTCTGGATACTGGATAAATTATTATACATTATATATTATTGCTATGTACTTAGAATTACTATGAAAAACTTGTGTGAGTTTAAAGAATCAATATCTTATTATATATACTACTTTTACAATTTCATTACATGTATTTAATTATTAAATTAAATGCATAAATAAATAATTATATGGTTTTAATCTTCTTAAACGCCTAGTATTCTTATGGTTGTTCATCAGTTGTAAAACTTCTATGTTAACATGCTGCGAAAGTCTGTTTTGATGTTTTGTGGCATATTAAGGTGTTCCAGATTTTCTCTAAATAGATCCCAGGCAGTATACTTATTAGTCAAAGTTCGTTTTCTCCGTTTTTTTATAACTTTTGAGCTTATATCCATTAAAACTGGAGTATGATCTGATGACAAATCCGCATCTACTTAAATATAATTTGACCTTTCGTTATATAAAAATCAAGTAATATGGTATTTTATTGGAATCTGTTGGCCAGTATTTGGGACTTTTGGATGAGTGAGAGTATAAAGTTATTACAACTAAAAAAGTGCATACTTAAACCCGCTTTAATCACAATTTGAAGATATTAAAAACCTACAAAGATATTAAAAAAAAAAACTAATCAATTACAAAATAGATCAACTTTTCCTTCCCTTATTTCATTATACCCTACACCTATAAAATAGGTAAAGGGGTATATTAACTTTGGTATGGTGTTTGTAACCACCTAAAGGAAGCGAGCAAGATATGGAAAAGTATATATATTTGTGATCAGCGTGACCGCCTTAGTCGATATAGCCATGTCCGTCCGTCCGTCCGTCCGTAGGCACGATAACTCAAAAAATAATGGAGCTATCTTGATGAAATTTTAACTGTAGGTTACTAGGACTGAAAGTACGGCGGGGATTGCATATGGGCAAAATCGGCCCATGGGTTCGGATTCTGGACCTTTTAATCGGTTTCAGGGCTAACGAACAAATATAAAAAATCACGATAACTCAACAACTAATGACGCTATCTTCATCAAATTTGTGCTGTAGGTTACTAGTAATGAAACTACTTCGGGAATTGCGTAAGGTCGGGATTGGACCATGAGTTCGGAACCTAGAACTTTTTGATCGAATTTAGGCCAAACGAGCATAATTCCGAAACCAATGAAGATAGAACCTCCAAATTTAGTATCAGGGTGTTCCTTCCTATTTCCTAAGTGTCTTGTGAATTTGGGTCCCATTGGAGTAGTGGGTCGGGGACCAGCCACACATTTCCGAAGACCTTAAAGCATATCTTTAAAATTAATAAAGATAACAACTTGAAAAAATGTAGAAGCTTCCAATTTGTCACAAGGGTGTTCTTTACTATCTCTTGCGTGTTCCCCTAATTTGGGATCAATTGGAGTGGTGGTTCTGTACCCTTCTCAGACCTCCCAAGTTTTAAAGGCTTATAATCGAAATTACTAAAAATAGTTACTTAAAATTAGGATAGACCGTTCAAATTGTGTACAAGGGTTAACTAGTACTATAAGTACAGCGCGGACTATATAAGGGCGAAATCAGCCCAACGGTTCGGATTCCGGACCTTTTAATCGATGTCAGGGCTAAGGAACATATATAAAAAATCACGATAACTCAACAACTAATGAGGCTATCTTCATGAAATTTGTGCTGTAGGTTATTGGCAGCGAAACTACGGCGGTGATTACGTACGGTGAGGATTGGACAATGGTTTCGGAACTTAGAACTTTTTGATCGAATTTAGGCCAAACGAGCATAATTCCGAAACCAATGAAGATAGAACCTCCAAATTTGGTATCAGGGTGTCCCTTCCTATTTCGTAAGTGTCTTTGAAATTTGGGCCCCATTGGAGTAGTGGATCGGGGACCAGCCACTCAGTTCTTAGGCCCTTAAAGCATATTTTCGAAATTAATAAAGATAGTAACTTGAAACAAATGTAGAAGCTTCCAATTTGCCACAAGGGTGTTCTTTACTATTTCTTGCGTGCCCCCCTAATTTGGGATCAATTGGGGTGGTGGTTCAGAAAAACTGTCAAACTGTCAAAGTATAAAGACGCGCTTTTTTATTGCTCTTAACTTTTAATTTTTTTAAAAAATTAAATTTTTTTTATTTTATTGAAATTATTGTAAAAAAATTAAAAAAACGAATTGAAATGGCGAAAACATGTACCACCTGTGGACGAAATATTACTGGAAATTCCAAAGGGGTTCAGTGTAGTGGAACTTGCCATAGATTTTTCCACAATAAATGTGCATCCGTGTCGAAGGAACTGTTTGAAGCTATTAAATCAGGAAGTGCAGCATGGAAGTGCTATGAGTGTCCCCCTACTGGTAATGATACTTTGGTAATTGAAGATAATGACGATGAAGTTAATGATAATGAAACCGAAGATATTAACTCATCTCAAACCAATATTCCTGTCAACTTACCAGAAATTGATATTAATGGCTGCTCTTTGCAAAGTCTAGGTTTGTACATGAAAGCTCTGGTCACTGTAGTGCTGGAGATTCAAAAATCTCAAAATTATTTCTCAGCACAAATGGATGCTACACAAAATCAACTAAAAGACTTTGTAAAGTATAATAAACAAGTGCTGGAAGAAAATAAAAAGCTGAAAGAGGAAATAAAGGTCATTGAGAATAGAACAATTCGACTGGAAAGCATCGTAAATAAATTGCAATCCCAATTAGATGAAAGTGAACAGCAAAAAAATTACAACAATATAGTACTTTCTGGTCTACCGTCAAATATCGACGATCCAGTGGATACTGTACACACTATTTTTAAAAAAATCCAAGCTAGCATTCCTAAGGAGAACATCATAAAAGTATCCAGTTTAAAAAAGTTTTCCAAAAATAATAAAAATGAAGAAAATACTCTATACTTGATCAAGCTGAAATCTGATAAAGATAAAGATGAAATAATGGCGAAGAAATCCAGCTACAAAAATCTTTTCACAACGGATGTAGGACTGGAGAAACATGGAAACAAACAAATATTTTTTCGACACCATCTTACTTCGCTACAATCAAAATTATACTACGAGGCTAAGCAGCTTAAAATATCAGAAAAATTTAAATTCCTGTGGATCAAAAATAATAAAATCTTCTTGCGAAAAACTGACAACTCCAAGGTATTTAGAATTGAAAATTTTTATGATATTAGTTTTATTAAAACAAAACTCTGCAAATAACTACATTGTACTACATATAATAACCATTTCAAAACTTTCTGCATTTTTAAAAAAAAAAATTTATTTTATTTATATTATTATTTTGTGTTTAAAATTAACTATAAATTTACACTTTTTAATATTTTTTAACAATTTTGTAACAATTCTAACTTTTAACATAACCTATAACATTGCTTTTGAAAATTATTACATTCATATATTAAATTTAATTTCCTTTTCTCGTTTAATCTTGAACAATTTAACAAAATCAATAGCAAAAATTAACTTAATCTATAACATTCCCTTAATAACATGGTACAATATAATTCATCAAATATTGATTTGTTTCTCTTTGGCATCTACTATTTATTCAATAAATTTCACTATGAAATTGCATATATATTTCCTTATTGATTTATTAAAACAAAACTATGCAAATAATTACTTTGTATACAAAGCAATATTTTCAAAACTTTTTTTATTTTTTAAAACAAATTTATACTTTAATTATATAATTACAATATTTCGTTTTTCAAAATTAATTTACAATAGTACACTTTTTTTAATATTCTTTATAATAACTCCAATCAATATAAATATTTTCATTCTTCGATTAAATTTACACTTTTTAATATTTTTTGGAACAATTCTATCTTTTTGCATAACCTATAACATTGCTTATGAAAATATGTACATTCATATATTAAATTTAATATTTTTTTCTCATTTTTTTATTAATTTATTAAAACAAAACAAAATAAATAACTACTATGTATACAAAGCAATACGTTCGAAACATTTTTTATTTTTTAAAACAAATTTATACTTTAATTCTTTAATTACAATATTTCTTTTTCTAAAATTAATTTACAATAATACACTTTTATTAATATTCTTTATAATAATTCCAATCAATATGAATAGAATTAAAAATATTCTTCGATTAAATTCAATATTAATTTTATCTATATTATACAATTTCATAGTGATTGACATACTGATTTTAGTCATTGATAAATTACATATTAAATTTTTTCTCACTTTATACATTTCACTCTGCTTCACATTATTTAATTATTTTAATAATTTAAGTTACTTATTATTTTTATTTAAAAAATTTTTAATAACAATAATAATTTATAAAAACACGTTTCAAACAAATTTTGACAAATCAAAAACAAATGTCAAATGTTATTTAAAAATAATATTAATTTTTACATACAATCTTGATCATATTGAACAGCTGACAATGTTTATCCAAATTATCCAAATTGTTTTTTTTTACAAATGCACCTAGATGAAACAGAGAACGTAGAAAACCATTTTAGAGTGGAACATTACTTACATTATGATTCAAATTCAATGAGCTTAAAATATCAAAATAACTTTAATATATTGTACTTAAACATACAAAGTTTAAGAAAAAAATTATTTGAAGTTGAAACATTAATTGAAAGTTTTAAATGTGATGTAGATATAATTGTTTTAACTGAGATATGGCTTCTTTCTTCTGAAAATATTTTTTTTAATCTACCAGGGTATGATTCGTATTTCATTAATCGAGACAAACCTTACGGTGGAATTGCCATCTACATAAGAAATCACTTTGCTAGTAATATTATTATTAGTGAGGAATTTGAAGTTAGCCAAATATTGGGAATTAAGCTAACGAAGGAAAATTTTAATATTATTGGCATATATAGATCACACGAGACAAACCCGATGAACTTTATTAATAGATTTGATGAGCTAACTTCAAACCTTAAAAGAACTATAATAGTAGGTGATTGTAATCTAGACTTATTAAATGTTAACAATTCTGAAATAATATCGTATAAAAATATGTTGCTAAGTAATGGTTTTTTGATTTGCAATAAGATATCCAAAAATTTGCAACTAGATTTGGATCACAATCAAAAACAATAATTGATCATTTTGTAACTGACATGGTAGAGAGGGAATATCATATACATGTTCTAGACTGTTCTTTGTCTGATCATCAAATGCTTTTTATCAGTACTGATCGGAAGTGCAAAAAAAGTAATAACGTAAAATATAAAACAATTTTAAACTACGCCAACATTGCTATTGATGATTTCTGGCTAAATATTGAATCTTATAGTGAAGCTGATGAAATCATTGATAATCTTACTTCTTTAATAAATAATAATACTGAACGTATTGAAATAAAAAATACTAAAATAAAAAAGGCCTGGATGACTGAAGAGATTCTCAGAGTAATGAAAATCAGAGACTCATTTAACAAATACAGGAAAAAATATGTGGGTAATGAACGCATTATTAACTTATATTTTAAATATAGAAATAGGGTTCAAAAATTAATCACTGAGGAAAAAAAAAAATACTGCTCTGACAGAATATCTTTGCACCCCAGTGATACGAAAAGACTGTGGAATTTATATAAAGAGATCATGTTTAACACTGATTCCATCGAGCAAAAAAATTCAATTAAAATAATATGTCAGAATGATAAAGCAATAGAAAATGAAAAAGAAATCTCGGAATGTTTTAATAATTTCTTTGTAAATGTAACAAAAGAAATTAACGTACCTAATACTATCCTTGATCATGTTTATATGAATCAATTCAGACGTAGTATCTTCTCTAATTTTCAATTAACTGAAACAAATTCTGAAGAGGTCTGCACAGCTATCAGTACGTTAAATACGGCAGCAGCTACTGGAATTGATAATATTTCTACGAAATTTATCAAACGCTTTGCAGATCGATTGGTTCCAACTTTCGTTAAATTAATTAATAAATCATTTCGTGACGGTATCTTTCCGAATAAACTTAAAGCGGCTATTATAATTCCAATTTATAAAAGTGGAAGTAATACAGATTGCTCAAACTATAGGCCCATTTCTATATTATCTGCAATTTCTAAGATTTTTGAAATAGTAATAAAAAATAGATTGAATAATTTTTTTTCTAATAATAATATTTTAAGTGAGCAACAATTTGGTTTCCAAATGAAATCTAATACTACA
The DNA here is from genome assembly GCA_963082915.1 of Dolichopus griseipennis. Lineage (NCBI taxonomy): Eukaryota > Metazoa > Arthropoda > Insecta > Diptera > Dolichopodidae > Dolichopus > Dolichopus griseipennis. The sequence goes on along the minus strand of OY720444.1, from coordinate 44,996,330 downwards.
GCTGCATGTCTGAATCTAACCGACTTTATATCGAAAAGTGTTGACAGCAAAAAATATACCAGTTGCGTATTTCTTGATTTAAAAAAAGCATTTGATTGTGTTGACCACCAAATATTATTGCTTAAACTTGCTAACTTTAATTTTACCAGTATACAACTACAATTTTTTAAATCATATTTACAAAACAGAATGCAAAGAGTTCGCATTAATAACACATATAGTTCGGAAAAGGTTATTTATAAAGGTGTACCGCAAGGCTCGATCTTAGGACCGGATCTTTTTAAGATATATATTGACGATCTAGCTCGTCTCAACTTAAAGGGAGATCTGCAATTATACGCAGATGATGCGGTCCTAAAATACGCTGAAGCTAGTGAAGAAAGTGTAAAGCTTTCAATTCAAAATGATCTTGAAATAATTCAAGAATGGCTAAATAAGCATAGGATCAGTTTAAATGTAAAAAAAACAAAAATAATTATTTTTCAAAACAAATCGTGGAACTTAGGAACAAATATACCTTTCGAAAATGAGAATATTGAAATTGTCAAAAGCTTTAATTATTTAGGATTAAATATAGACCATAATTTAAACTGGTGCAATCACATTGATAATGTAATAAAAAGAATAGGGCCATACATATTCATCCTACATAGATTAAAGAATTTTCTTTCTAAGGAAGCTTTATATACGATCTATACATCTTATATAAAATCACACATCTGTTATCTCAACCCAATTTGGGGTAGAGCCGCGAATATCTATCTAAACAAACTAGATATCGTACATAAAAAAAGTATAAAGGTAATTAATCGATACCCCATTCGACATCCGACAAGCTTGTTATACTGTAGACAATATATTAGTTTAGCAAACATAAGTAAATTTGAACTATATGTCTTATCGTTTAAGATTATTAATAATGAAATTAAGCATAATTTTATTCTAAACAGAATGATCGATATTCACAACCGCAATACTCGTAACAAAGCAAATTACTACCTTACATTATTCCGTACAAATAACCAAACAAATAATGTCGTATATAATTGTCTAAAAGCGTATAATGAGCTGCCAGAAAATTTTAAACGGATTGAAAATCTACCTAAGTTTAAATCAATGATTAGAACATTTGTGTTGCAAAGTTAGCATCTTGGATTGAATGTGTTTTGTTGTTAGGGAGAATTAAATGAATTTAATTCAATAACTTGATGAATTGTTTATTATATTAATTACTTATGTTAAATACTTAAAACTACTTTAATTTTATAACTTTTGTTAAAGGGAATGTTATTGGTTTTTTTTTTTTTCTTTTTTGTTATGTTTTTGTTTCTTTTTGTTTTATTTTTATTAAATATAAGAAAAAAAAAAAAAAAAAAAAAAAAAAATTAATATAGTCTTTATACTTTTGATTTTAATTTTGTGCAGGAACTCGTTAAAGAGATTCCTAAATTTTGAATTTAAGGACCATATAGCCCAGGCCTCGGTCCAAGTAGCTAATTTAATGTTTATATTATTTATTTAAATTTTAATTACTTATAATAAAGAAAAAAAAAAAAAAAAAAACCTCTCTTATACCCCCCAATATGTAAAAACTTATCATCGAAATTAATAAAACTAGTAACTTAAAATTAAGATAGAGCGTTCCAATTGTGTACAAGGGTTAACTAGTATTGAAAGTATGACGGACTGCATATGGGCGAAATCGTACCATAATTTCGGGTCCTGGAACCCTTGAAAAGTTCAAGGACTAGCAAACATATATCTTACAAACACCATAACTCAAAAAATAATGCCGGTATTTTGATGAAATTTAACAGTAGGTTACTAGTAATGAAAGTACCATGGGAATTGGTTGTGGTCGAGTTTAATTTCGAAGCCAAAGAATATATTTCCTATGTCCTATGTGTCTCCGAAATCTAGACTTAATTGTAGTGGTTCAGCTATGTTCAATGGTACTTGCTGCATTTATGTAAAATTTATTTTTATATTTAAATGAATTATATGAAAAGGTGTAAACTTTTAATTGTATTTTAGAAATACATTTATTGCATATTTTGCGTTTATAAGCTTTTCTATTAGGTATATAAACTAACCATTTAAAATAATTGCAATTTTTAAAAATTTGTATAATAAATATATTATGCTTTGATTATCTTTTTATCACAAAATTTAATAATTAGAATTTTTTCATTTTGTAATTGAATTGGAATAAATATATTTTTATTTATTTCAAGTTTGTTTGTTTTTTAATATTTTTAAATAGAGAAATTAGTAAGAATTTGTAGTATTTTTTAATAGATAGGGTAATTAGAAAATGTTTTTAGTATTATACAGTTAATTTGGTTAGTTATGTCTTACGATCAAATTAATAACAGCTTCTATGGTGTTAAAATGACTTATGGATATGTCCTTAAATTTGAACCAAATAGGTGTAGGGTATTTCTAAGTCGGTTGCACCGACTGACTGTTTCTTTACTTGTTTTTAAATTTAATAACATTGGCAAGTTGGAACTACATTTCAATAATAAAATCTGAAATTTTTACTACAAATGTATGTATGCAAAGAATGGTTCTGAATTCTTTAGTTTACTTTATACCGATTTTTCTTGATTATTTATTTAATTTTTCTTAAGTTTTTTTATTGACAAAAATATATTTTTATGTATGGTCATGAGTCATGACTCATAAGTTTCTTAAAACAAACAAATGTTATTACTTGCGTTCCTTTATGAGGAGTAAACTACTCTTTTACTCTTAACTACTGCCAGCTACACCACACCAGCTCTTGAAAATGAGTAGATGAGAGGAGTAGATAATTAAATAATTTTCGGCAGATAGCTTTAAATAAATTTTTCATAATAGATGGATTTTCACTTGAATAGGTTATGTTAAATCATATTTTTTATTTGATTACCAATTAACACTTAACTCTTCCATTTTAAAAAATAGTCGTTATATATTTCAGCAAATAAACCTTAATTTTTTCACTTTTGATGCGTTATTATATTAAATATTATTAACTTCTCAAATGACAGATAGTTTTAAAATGTCAAATATATGTATGACAATTAATCTCACAATAATATACTCCTGAAACAAAAATTGGAGTTCCATTCACAAACCACTTCTACCTACTCTTCCACAACACTTTTTGGTAAAAATATCACATGCATTATATAAAATTCGTTCGTTATGTATATGTAAAACTAAAAAGAAAAAAAAAAACATTATTGTTGAAAATGTAAAATAAATTTTTTTAATTAATAGGGATTAAATTAACTCATTGATTAAGAATTATATAATTCTTAATCAATGATTAACCTTAATTAAAACATACGACGTACAATTTTTATACGTCAATACGTCTATCTAAATATCCATAAATCGATACGCGCGTACATTATTTAACTTATCGAAAAATATTTATTTAATTTCATATAATAGGTATTTTTAAGATATTGTTTAATAAAAATTATTATTTTTTAAAACATAATCTTCGAAATATAAGAAAAACCAAAAACTTTTGTCAATTTTGACAACATTTTAAAAACCCGAGTTACAGTACATAGCGTTACGCGTATTTTGGTTGCTCTCATGAAAATTCATGTACCTATTTATTTGTAAACTTTTTGAAAGAGATTATTAAATTAGATTCAAAATTTGATTTTTTTTTATTTTTTAAAAAACTTAACAAAAAGCAACAACAATATACAATGTTACCAAATTTTTTATTTTTAGCAAAACAAAAACAAAATACGTACTTTTCACTTATAATGACCATGAAAGGACGAAAAATATTCGTCTTAATGAACGAATGTCGTTTTAAAAGAATGCTGTGAATTTTAAAAAATTAGTATGAGACTTGAACATTGTAGAATGTGCTAATTTGAGAAAGGACATTTCAAACTCATTTGCTGGAATTTTATTTGATGTGTCAGCCTCAAGCCTTTGTATGTGTTTTTTTTCTTCTAATGAAATTTTTTTTTGTATTTTTGATGCGTTGTTATGAATTTTTTTTATATTCAAAACTAAGTAAAAAATACTAAATTAATCACCAAGCTACATTATTAGATAAAATTGGTTTAAATAAAAGCAAAAATTAATGTAATGAAGAATTTACATTTTTAGGCAAAATTTGATTCTTTGGCAAAAAGTGTAACGTTTATAATAATTAAAATTATAATAAAATAGGTACATCAAATGAAGCATATATTTATTTTACATTAGCATTGATTGAATACAATATACTAAATAAATATATTAATAGGCATATATAATACTATATTTTGTATTTGATCAGAATATCCGAATAATTTTAATCGATTCGCTAAAAACATGTCGGTATAACCGGATTATTGCTATATCCGAAGTTGTAAAAAGCTGAAGCAAATATAAAGAAATTATATATACAATTTTTTGTTTTTTACCACTCTGTCGCTGTATACATAATATTGTTTTGATCTTATTACAGCCCAGATAATAAAAGATCTTCCACAAAAAGCTCTAAAATTTTTAAGAGAAATCATAAATGAAGCAGTAAAACTGAAGTATGTTCCAACCTTTTGGAAAGTACAGAGCTTATTATGACAGGAAAGCCATTAAATGAAGCAAAATCTTATAGGCAAATATCTCTGCTACCAATTATGTCAAAATTTTATGCAAAATTGTTGTTTAAAATTATAGAAAAAAAAATTCCATTTTAATTCCAAACCATCAATTGAGATTTAGAACAATTGACCAAGTTCATAGAATAACAAATATTAAAGAAAAAGCGTTTAAACAAGATGAAGAATACTCTACATTTAGAGTAATAAAAGCAGATGTGCCTCAAGGCCCTATTTTGTACTTGCTTTATACAAGTGATCTACTAGACGAAGCTACAGGAAATTTACAGAAATTAACTGAAAAAATATGTTTTTGGACTCACAAATCGAAAATAGAATTAAAATAAAGTAAATCTGTTCATGTTAATTTTATTAATAGAAATATGAGAACCCCACTTAAAATAAATTAAAATGGATAATAGTGACATTCATAGAAATTTATAAATTCCCAAAGTAATAGATGAAATAAGTAGATATGCCATAAAGCATAAAACTCGTCTAGAAGGGCATATAAATATTGAACCTGCTCAGTTAATAAACAATCAGATTATTACTGGAAGGCGAAAAGAAAAAGAAAAAGACCTTTAGATAATATAAACGTAATATAAAGTCCTACGTAACATAGTAAGTGCTGCCTGGTATGTACATAATAGTGACATTCATAGAAATTTACAAATTCCCAAAGTTATAGATGAAATAAGAAGATATGCCATAAAGCATAAAATAGTCTAGAAGGGCATATAAATATTGAAGCTGCTCAGTTAATAAATAATCAGATAATTACAGGAAGGCGAAAAGAAAAAAACCTTTAGATAATCTAATATATAAAGGAGAAAATTTGTTTGTTTGTCCAGGATTTACGTAAAAACCACTGGTCCGATTGTCACGAAATTTTAAAGGAATAATTTTGAGAGCCCGGGGGTGATAAAGGCTATGTCACTTTTTTATAAGTCAACAGGTTTCAGCGCCTGAGCCGTTTTAAGCTTTTTCGTTTTTTTGATGTCGAGTCAAAACAGTTTGACCGATTGACTTGATATTTTGCACAAATGTTCCTCCTAGCTTGAATGTCCCTCGGAATTAGTTGTATAAATTTGGTTGGAATAAATTAACCCATTTTGGATTGGCGCGCTTTCAAAAAATTTTGGGTTTCCGATTTGTGTCCAATTTTACAGAGTGATTTTTTAGTACGATTAACCCGTTTTCCACGACGACGCAATGAAGTTTTCTATACATTTCATTTGCTTAAACGATTCAAAGAATTTTATTCAAAATTTTGTATCAGCATTTTAATTATAAAAACCAACGGGGTAATTTGGTTTTGACCTGTTTACGCGTTTTGCACAAATATTCAATGAAATTTTAAAATTTTTGGTATTAACGCAAGTTAACCTTTATTCCAAAAGCTCACTTAATTAATAAGACTAATTTTCTTGCTCTCCTTAAATAGTCTGAAATAGCGCAAAAGCTAAATGAGATAATATTAATAATAATAAAAATAAAACTAATAAAGAATCCTAATAAAAATATTTTTAAAATTAAATAACATAACATTTTCCTTCTTTAAATTTTTTCGTAAGTCTTTGTTTTTTATCTACTTTGCAATTGTTGTTTCTTAAAAATAGATTTCAATGTGAAATTGCAGTTTTCTGCAAATGAAATCTAGAAATCAAAAAATTCAAGTAAACTACTATTGACATACTCGTAGTATATTGACATAATGGAAAATTTAGTATACCCTTTTGGCGCATAGTCAAACGGGTATAAGAATACTTATATGTAAACTAGCTATTACCCGGTGCACATTGCTCTTCCTTCAATGGAGTTTTAACTTAAGTTGATTTTATTGAAAAAAGTTAACACAAAAATTGCACATGGTGTACATAATTTTAAAATGTAATAAAGCAATTTTTAAAACCATTTTTTTATGATTATTCTAGGAATTTTTCAACAAATTTATCAAACTTAAAAATAAAAAAAAATTTTAATTCTGTTAACATTATTAGCCGGAATCCCAACATCCTCAACTCCATATAAGTATACGAATACTTATATGTAAACTAGCTATTACCCGGTGCACATTGCTCTTCCTTCAATGGAGTTTTAACTTAAGTTGATTTTATTGAAAAAAGTTAACACAAAAATTGCACATGGTGTACATAATTTTAAAATGTAATAAAGCAATTTTTAAAACCATTTTTTTATGATTATTCTAGGAATTTTTCAACAAATTTATCAAACTTAAAAATAAAAAAAAATTTTAATTCTGTTAACATTATTAGCCGGAATCCCAACATCCTCAACTCCATCCTCAAAAGCACCAAATTTTTCAACAAATTCAAATTTCAAGAAGCACCACGTATAAAAAAATTAGAGTTCAAACTGTTTTCTTAAGTTTTTGTTTTGCAATCAGTTAAAAGAACTCGACAAAATATTTTTTTAAACATTTCCCTAATTCAAAGAAGTTTTACCTACCTACTTTAAAAAATTGGACTATATAGATACAAAATTTAAAGACCTAAACCGCTTCTGCGCAAAATTGGACGTAATATCCTTTTTTTGGACAATTGTCGGACGACAAGGGTTAACAAATTCCAAGCCGGTTAATAGAGGGAACTCGATACTCAAAGAGGAATACATATACAAAATTTGTAGTCAATCGGTTAAACCACTTTTAATTTATAGTAAAATAACGAAAAAACCAATAAAAAGCTGTTGGGCCGCAATGGGTTAACGGAACTCTACAAATATTTTTTGTAGCTTTCTTTTTAACCTGGGCAGCGCAGGGTAAATCTGCTAGTATAGTATAAAGTTCAGATTTCCTAAGGAAAAGTGCACAAAACCTATACTCAAACAAAATGTAGCAAAAAATTAATGATTAGTCAGTTCGACTAGCTTTAATAAGAGAAGGGTGTTGTTGAGTCGGTAAGAATCCGGCATACACTTCTGCTACAAAACTGTTTGTATCTTTCGAAAATCCGCAACAATCCACGTAAAATAAAAAATAAAAAAAACAGTAAAAATTAAAATTTTTATATGAAAAATTTGGAGTTATAAAAGGTAGTTGTTTAAGAGCTACCAGAACTTTTGGTCGGATCTTAATCAACAAAAATAAGGAACCACGAAATTGTTTGAAAAATATTTTGTGACAATTTCGAAATTGTAGTCCTTTTGGACGGATGGATGGATGGACAGCCACACATAGCTAGATCAATTTACTTTTCGAATCTGATCCGATACGTACCGTTGACACAACATCCAGCTTTTCTAGACCTTATTTATATTCACGGGTATAAAAATGTGTTTTTGTGGATACTTTCTAGCAGTATTTATTGTATATGTATATTTTTGAAGTTACGATAATTGTTCTAATTAGTTATGTAGGAGCTTGAGAATTACACACGGTTAGTTATATAATGGAACAAGCACATATATGAAATTTCAAAATGTTACGGCTCCATTTTCAGGTAGCTGCCATACAACTTGCACCTATATTAATTTTTTCAAAACTTATTGTACTAGAAGGATGAATATTACACACGGTTAGTTATATACCAGAACATGCAACTATATAAAGTTTCATGATCAAGATGATGTATATTATGATGGTATAACAAGAACGAACATTAAAGTACTTATTAATAACGAAGGACTCCCGACAAGTTATAATGTATTACGTAAATTATATGATCAATATCGTGAAAATATAGGTATCACCATTAAAGAGGTGACATAAGACTTAACAACATATAGGAGTCACATTTACAATAAGTACAGAGAACATTTGCAAAAAATTAGAGAGTCATGGCAGAACTATATGATTGTTAGATGATGAAACTTACAAAAAATTTAAAGAGAATTTCCCTAAAAATTCTATATGTGAACATATGCAATTCAAGAATTGGAAGCTATAATAAAGGAAATTAACAACGTAGATAAAGTAATATTGAATGAAATCTAGATGTATGACAATGAAAAGGCATACTACAACTTAACAAATTATAAAGCACGTGGAAAAACAAATAGAGCAGTTAACAAAATTAACCATTTTTGAAGACGTTAAACCTATTTGAAAACAATGACATAACTATAAAATATATGGATATGTTATTAAGTTCAGGATATAACATCGTATATAAAACTGAAGGTACAATAGAATAATCAAATACAAATACACTGATATATCATATAATTTCCAATTGCAATGATAAGATAGGTATATTATATATATTGGAATGTACAGACATCTCTGATCATAAAGTAACTATCACGCACATAAAATCAGTCAAGCTTAATAAAAGATCAATGATAAATATAAACAAATTTACAACAAAATTATCAAAATTGTAAACTCTAAAGTACAAGAAAAGAATGCAGACGAAATTAAACATTTGTAAAAAATTTTACAATCAGCTAAAGAAGTAAGTACTAAAAGGTATACCATAGAAACTAATAAATGTAAAATGTAAAAACTTGATAAATGTATCTATGCTAAAGAATATGAAAATCAGAAGAAAACTTTATGATGCATATAAAAAAGATAAAAATAATTTAAAGAAAAATTGAAATATATAAACTAGAAGAAAAAAACTATTGAGTTAATAATAAAAGCAAAAAAAGAGTACTTAGAAAGATGCATACAGGAAGCGGGCAATGAAAAATAATACAATAAAGAATAATAATAATGATGAAAAAAATTAAATTATAAAAAGTTTACGAATGGATACCGCAGATTACTCTGAAAGTGCTAATGAAATAGCAACCACTATAAATAAATTTTTCAACATAATAGCGGAAAATATAATAACAGAAAACAAAATGAAAAACACTAATACAACTGCAATAAGTAATGTAGTTACTCATAAATCAATTTTTTTGGAACCTACCAACGAAAATGAGATATATCATATAATTATGGGACTAAATAAAATTGCGGCTGCCGGAATGGATAATATTACGGTTAAAGACTTACAAACAGTGGCCCTAATAATAAAAAAAACATTGGCAAACATCTTAAACAATAGTCGATCAATTGGTTTATTTCCAAATTGCCTAAACGATACTATAATAAGAAAGGTGGATCGAAAACTGATTGTGGAAATTATAGACCAATATCATTACTTAATTCGATAAGTGAGATTTTTGAAAAAGAAATAAATATAAGAATTAAAACTTTTATAAATAAAACAATTGGATTTGATAACAATCAGTGCGATTTTATAAAGAATAGTGGAACAGAAGCAGCTATTAGTACAACATTAGATCAAATATATAAAGCACTGGATGAGGGAAAATATGTAGCGGCAGTATTTGTGGATTGAATAAAGGCCTACATCAAACGCCTCAAAATTATTATGAATTTATCAAATTGTATCATCTCATCAAAATATAACATATATGTCGATGGCACTAAGATTTTTGCTAAAGCAAGCACGCTTAGGGCATTGGAAACTATATTAAATGATGACTTAAAGGCCTACAATAATTGGCTGGATGTAAATAAACTTATTATGAACACAAAAAAAAACAAATTACATTATTTTCAGATCTAGAAAGAGAAACTGTAATAAAATTGACATAAATGTTAACAATATTGCGCGTACAACAACAAAAAAGGTAAAATATCTGGAAGCCATAATTGACGAGACTCTTAAATGGGATAACCACGTCAAAAAAATTAAAAATAGTATACTCCCATTAATAATGACAATAAAAAGATCAGGAGGTGTAACTAAAAGAGTAGCTACACTCATCTATAATTGCTGCTTTAGCAAAGATAAGATACAACATTACAAGCTGGAGTCATTGTTCAAGTTTCCATCTAAAGAAAAAAGGTACAATAATGAATAAAGCAATGAAAACTTTATTTAAGATGGATATGGGGTGTAGCACAAAAAAAGTGTACAAAGAAATGGAAAATTGGATATTAATCAGTTGATCTATTTCGAAAAATGTAAATATATTCATAAAATAATGAACAAACAAGTAAAATCAAAGTGGATGATAAATACACGACAAGAAATACATAAATATAACACTGGGAATAGATTTAAATTAAATGAACCAAAAGCTAGAACGTCCACCAAATATAGAAGTCTTAAAAATAGTTCAAGAAAATTATAAAATAAATTGCCTACATTAGAGACTACATTAGAGACTACGAAAATATAGATAAGTTCAAATCTAATTGCTGGATACAATGTTAAGTTTTCTATTTTTTTTTCTTTCGTAAATTATTTTTATATGTTAAGAATTATTATTATATTTTTTTATTATTTTTTCTTTTTTTTTTAATAAAAATTATATAATTAGTGATATAACATTGTCTAGTGATATAATAATACACTTAATTTCTTATACACAATGTAATATTGTCTTAAAATAAACTAAACAAGTAAAGAAACAGTCAGTCATTGCAACCGACTTAGAAATACCCTACACCTTTTTGGTTCATATGTAATGGAAAGTTCATGAGTCTTTTTAAAACCATAAAAGCTTTTGTTAATTTGATCGTATAATACTAAAAACATTTTCTAATTATTTTTATTTTCTAATTATATTAGTATACTCTACAGATGAGGAAGAATTAGCAAAAGAGACTGAGTGGATAAAGGTAAAACACAAACAAAAAAGGAAGTTAAATGACTGGGTAAGTGAGTCTCCAAACGCAAAAAAGATGGACTATAAAACAACTCCAATTAAAGAAACTTCTCCAAAAAAGGTTATTTCGCCAAAAAAAATAACCGATCCTTATCCGGAAAAAGTTAAGAAAAAACAATCTCCACCGCCAATAATTGTGGATGAATTTAATAACTATATTGAATTCTGCAAGAGAGTAAAAAAAGTAATAAAATAAATAATAAAGTAATAATAAAGTAATAAAAGTAATAAGAAAAACAGTTTGAGATGAAACTCATTGGAAAGAATTGTATAAAAATGAATTTGTTAGATGAAGATGCTTACAGAACTTTAACAAAAGCGCTATCAGAGTACAAATATAGTTGGCACTCATACGAAAGCAAACAGCAAAGGCCAATACGAGTTATGGTGAAGAACCTGCCTCACTCGTGTAAAACAGAAGAAATAATTAAAGATCTTGAAAATAGAGAATATAAAATAATAGGAGCTGCAAATAAACGTAGCTGGAAGAATAAAGAACCATTAAACATGTTTATGTTAACCTTCAAAGCAGAAGAAGATATTAGCAGAATATACGAGATTAAAAGTATTCTAAAATGTATTGTGAATATCGAGCCCCTAAGAAAAAATAAGCTTGTAGTACAATGTAAATCATGCCAGGCATATGGCCACACACAAAAATATTGTGGAAAAACCCCAAGATGTGTAAAATGTGCAGGTAGGCACCATACCAGGGAATGTTTGAAACCTAAAACTGAACCACCAAAATGTGTTCATTGCGGAAATCAACATCCAGCTAATTATAGAGGCTGCATAATCGCAAAAGAAATGCAAAAAATCAAATTTAAGAATATGAGCCCAAATTCACAACAAATACTCCACAATACGCTAAAAAACAAATCAGAAACCATCTGCAAATGTCGCAAGTGAAGCAAGATTTCCAGACAAATAGAAGCAGTAAAACTTATGCCCAAGTTTTGCGGGTAAAAAACTTAATAATAATAGCGAACAAGAAAATGATTTAAAACAATCCATTCTGCTTATACTAAAAAAAGTAACCAAAATAGAAAGTTCTATGGTCGATACGGATTGTAGAATAGGAGCACTAGAGGGCAGTACCAAAAACCTGCTTCGAAATCGAAAAGATGAATAAACTAAAAATTTTTTCATGGAATGCCAATTGACTGCTACAACACCAACAAGAGCTACAATCAGTCCTTGACATAAATAATATAGATGTTTGTCTTATAGCAGAAGCACACTTTAACAAACAAACGTATATTAATTTTCATGGTTATAAAGTTTATCATAGCATACATCCAGGTAATTCTGCTAGAGGAGGAAGTGCAGTGATTATTAAACAAAGTATACAACATTTTGAAGAAGCCAAATTTGAAACAGAAGAAATACAAGCTATGGCCGTAAACGTAAAATGTAAAAACTTCTTTATTGTAGTAGCAAGTATACAGGGTGTCCGGCACTCAAGTACGCGCACTACACTCAGTGATTGGGGGCATTAAAACAAACAAAAAATTGTACTGGAGGGGGGGGTCTATTGTGGACCCTTTTCGAGATATGAGGGATTAAAGATTTAAGGAGACTTTCCATAAAAAAATCAATAAGTTTTGAAAAGCTTCCTGTAGGGAGATAAAAAAAAATCCATTTTGTAGAATAAGTTGTCAGCTTTAATTTTTGTGTACTAATAATCCCCATATACCCAACATTTACAAAATTATGAAGGTTCAAAGGGATTTAAAATGAAAAAATTATGTTTCAAACTCTATTTTCTTTTGAAGCACACTGTATTTGGGGTCCTTTTTATAACATATTTCAAGACAGTTTTTCAAGCCCTCTAATTAGTACATAATAACTTTTTCTCTATCTCTAACTATTTTTGATATGAAGAATAGAAAAGTGTGTTATTTTCAATCGATTCAAACAGAAAAATTATGAAATTTTTTTTTATCTATTAATTTTTTCATTAATATTTTATAAGAAATTTTAAATCACTTTGAACCTTCATAACTTTGTAACTGTTGGATATATGGGGATCATTAGTGCACAAAAATTAAAGCTGACAACTTACTCTACAAAATGGATTTTTTTTATCTCCCTACAGTAAGTTGTTCAAAAAAGTTAATGATTTTTTTATGGAAAGTCTCCTTAAATCTTTAATCCCTCATATCTCGAAAAGGTCCACAATAGACCCCCCCTCCATTAACAATTTTTTGTTTGTTTTAATGCCCCCAAAGCGCATACTTGAGTCCCGGACACCCTGTATATTGTCCACCTAAGTACTCTCTGAAGAACATCATTATTTAGATCTTTTTAAGAAACTAGGGAAAAAGTTTGTTATAGGAAGTGATTTTAATGCCAAAAATACACACTGGGGATCACGGCTAACAACAATTAAAGGCAGGGAATTATTCCAAGCAACAAGCGAATTTTGGTGTGAAATCATATCAACAGAAAAACCTACATATTGGCCTACAGATCCAAATAAAATACCTGATTTAATAGATTTTTCATAATTAAAAACATTTCGAATAATTTCATACAGATAGAAGATAGGCAGGAAATGGACTCTGACCACTCACGAATTCTGCTAACTGTAAGTAAAAACGCTATTGCAAAGCAGAGCATTCCGATTCTCGCCAATAAATACACTGACTGGGAAAGCTTTAGAGTGTGTCTGGAAGAAAAAATACAACTAGCTGTACCGTTGCAATACAAAGAACAATTGGATGCGGAGGTGGAAAACTGCAATAAAGATATACAACTTACAGTGTGGGAAAATACTCCAGTAATTAAACAAAGAGTAAAAGAAAATAAATATCCAGCCAAAATCTTAGAACTAATTGCAATAAAACGCAGAGCAAGGAAAAAATGGCACCAAACTAGAGCTCCATAAGATAAAACTAGGCTGAATAATCTCACCCAACAACTAAGAAGAAGAATTAAGGAAGTGAAAAACAAATCGATAAATTTATATTTGGAAAAGCTAGCAAATGATAAAAGTACTGATTACTCTCTTTGGAAGGCAGCTAAAAATCTGAAAAAACCTATTGCAGCAATTCCTCCAATTAGAAAACTGGACGGAAAGTGGGCGAGAGATAATAAAGAAAAAGCCAAATTATTTGCGGAACACCTAGAAAAGATGTTTCAAGTAAACACTGGGGGAGAAGATGAAGATCTTGATGTAGAACAAATTCAGGAGCAAGATGAAATCGCATTAACAAATCCAGCAACGGGATATGATTTAATAACCGGACAAATTCTGAAGCAGCTACCAGAAAAGGCAATAGCTAAAATAACAAATCTTATAAATGCTGCATTCAGGCTGAAATATGTGCCGAAATTGTGAGAAGTGGCCGAGGTCATTATGATACGCAAAGCAGGAAAACCACCAAATGAGATATCGTCTTATAGACCAATCTCATTGCTGCCTATAATGTAAAAACTATTTAAAAAAATTTATCTGAGAAGACTAAAACCAGTTATTGAAAGGAAGAATCTAGTTCCGGACCACCAATTCGGCTTTAGAGAAAAACACGCAACAACAGACCGGGTACACAGAATAACAAACACTATTGAAAAAGCTTTATAGGAGAAGAAAGTCTGTTCAGCAATCTTTTTGGATGTGACTCAGGTATTCGATAAGGTGTGGCACAAGGGATTGAATTGTAAACTGAAAACAATCCTTCCAAAAGAGCATTCGGAAATGATAGAAAGCTATCTATCGGACAGTTACTTTTACATAAAACAAGAAGGTTAATATTCCGATCTTAAAGAAATCAGTGCTGGAGTTCCTCAAGGAAGTGTACTTGGTCTAATACTGTGTTTGTTGTATACTTGCGATTTTCCTGCACTAGAAAATAATATAATTGCGACATTTGCTGATGATACAGCGGTTTTGGCTATCGGAGAAAATTATAAAGAATCTACAGAAAAACTGCAAAGAGCTATGACAAAAATCCAAAATTATACAAAAAGATGGAGGCTAAAATTAAATAAAGCTAAGTCAATTCATGTGGATTTCACAAATAAAAAAATTTACCATAAAAAAAGTATATATAAATGGTCAAGAAATACCTTATTCAAGCACGGCCAAATATCTTGGTATGACATTAGATGCGAAGCTTCGCTGGAAAGCCCACATCAAAAACAAGAAAAAGAGCTGCAAATCCGTTATAGAAAAATGTACTGGCTCATAGGTAAGCATTCTATCTTGACAATACAAAACAAACTTCTGCTCTATAAACAAATATTGAAACCAGTATGGTCATATGGCATCCACCTATGGGGATGCAGCAAAAAGAGTAATAGAGATGTTATTCAGAGGTTCCAGAATAAAGTTCTAAGAAATATTGTGAACGTGCCCTGGTTCATCAGAAACTATGACCTACATAGAGATATGCAAATAGAATTTGTAGATAAAGAAATCCAAAATTTTGCAAGAAGTCCCGAAAACAGACTCCAAAACCATGTAAATGTCGAGGTAGTCCAGCTTCTGGATAATACAAATATAGCCAGACGACTCAAAAGAGTAAAGCCTTTTGAGTTAGTGTAGCTATAATAAGAGAAAGAAACAGTTAGATAGACATCGCTGGATGGAATCTACATTTAAAACTAAAATAAAGCCAGAAAAAAATTGCTCATTAGCCCTATAGGACTAGAAGATTGCAAAAGAGGAAAGGTGTGGTTTAGTGGGTAAGAATCCAGAACCCAGATTCCGACACGGTTTTTAATATTAATTAATACCATTAAAGCTTTCTTTAGCTTTTTATACCCTACACCTATAGAATAGGTAAAGGGGTATATTAACTTTGGTATGGTTTTTGTAACCACCTAAAGGAAGCGAGCTAGATATGGAAAAGTATATATATTTGTGATCAGCGTGACCGCCTAAGTCGATATAGCCATGTCCGTCCGTCCGTCCGTAGGGCACGATAACTAAAAAAATAATGGAGCTATCTTGATGAAATTTTAACTGTAGGTTACTAGGACTGAAAGTACGGCGGGGATTACATATGGGCGAAATCAGCCCATGGGTTCGGAATCTGGACCTTTTAATCGGTTTCAGGGCTAACGAACAAATATAAAAAATCACGATAACTCAACAACTAATGACGCTATCTTCATCAAACTTGTGCTGTGGGTTACTAGTAATGAAACTACTTCGGGAATTGCGTAAGGTCGGGATTGGACCATGGGTTCGGAACCTAGAACTTTTTGATCGAATTTAGGCAAAACGAGCATAATTCCGAAACCAATGAAGATAGAACCTCCAAATTTAATATCAGGGTGTCCCTTCCTATTTCCTAAGTGTCTTGTGAACTTGGGTCTCATTGGAGTAGCGGGTCGGGGACCAGCCACACATTTCCGAGGACCTTAAAGCATATCTTTAAAATAATAAAGATAACAACTTGAAAAAATGTAGAAGCTTCCAATTTGCCACAAGGGTGTTCTTTACTATCTTTTGCGTGTTCCCCTAATTTGGGATCAATTGGAGTGGTGGTTCTGTACCCCTCTCAGACCTCCCAAGTTTTAAAGGCTTATAATCGAAATTACTAAAAATAATTACTAAAAATTAGGATAGACCGTTCAAATTGTGTACAAGGGTTAACTAGTACTATAAGTACAGCGCGGACTATATAAGGGCGAAATCAGCCCAACGGTTCGGATTCCGGACCTTTTAATCGATTTCAGGGCTAACGAACATATATTAAAAATCATGATAACTCAACAACTAATGAGGCTATCTTCATGAAATTTGTGCTGTAGGTTATTGGTAATGAAACTATGGCGGTGATTACGTACGGTGGGGATTGGACAATGGGTTCGGAACTTAGAACTTTTTGATTGAATTTAGGCCAAACGAGCATAATTCCGAAACCAATGAAGATAGAACCTCCAAATTTGGTATCAGGGTGTCCCTTCCTATTTCGTAAGTGTCTTTGAAATTTGGGCCCCATTGGAGTAGTGGGTCGGAGACCAGCCACTCAGTTCTTAGGACCTTAAAGCATATTTTCGAAATTAATAAAGATAGTAACTTGAAACAAATGTAGAAGCTTCAAATTTGGCCCAGGGTGTTCTTTACTATTTCTTGCGTGCCCCCCTAATTTGGGATCAATTGGAGTGGTGGTTCAGAACCTCTCTTAGACCCCCCAATGTGTAAAAACTTATCATCGAAATTAATAAAACTAGTAACTTAAAATTAAGATAGAACGTTCCAATTGTGTTCAAGGGTTAACTAGTATTGAAAGTATAACGGGACTGCATATGGGCGAAGTCGTACCATAATTTCGGGTTCTGGAACCCTTGAAAAGTTCAAGGACTAACAAACATATTTCTTAAAAACACCATAATTCAAAAAATAATGCCGGTATTTTGATGAAATTTAACACTAGGTTACTAGTAATGAAAGTACCATGAGAATTGGTTGTGGTCGAGTTTAATTTCAAAGCCAAAGAATATATTTCCTATGTCCTATGTGTCTCCGAAATCTAGACAGTACTAATAATCCCCATATACCCAACATTTACAAAATTATGAAGGTTCAAAGGGATTTAAAATGAAAAAATTATGTTTCAAACTCTATTTTCTTTTGAAGCACACTGTATTTGGGGTCCTTTTTATAACATATTTCAAGACAGTTTTTCAAGCCCTCTAATTAGTACATAATAACTTTTTCTCTATCTCTAACTTTTTTTGATATGAAGAATAGAAAAGTGTGTTATTTTCAATCGATTCAAACAGAAAAATTATGAAATTTTTTTTTATCTATTAATTTTTTCATTAATATTTTATAAGAAATTTTAAATCACTTTGAACCTTCATAACTTTGTAACTGTTGGATATATGGGGATCATTAGTGCACAAAAATTAAAGCTGACAACTTACTCTACAAAATGGATTTTTTTTATCTCCCTACAGTAAGTTGTTCAAAAAAGTTAATGATTTTTTTATGGAAAGTCTCCTTAAATCTTTAATCCCTCATATCTCGAAAAGGTCCACAATAGACCCCCCCTCCATTAACAATTTTTTGTTTGTTTTAATGCCCCCAAAGCGCATACTTGAGTCCCGGACACCCTGTATATTGTCCACCTAAGTACTCTCTGAAGAACATCATTATTTAGATCTTTTTAAGAAACTAGGGAAAAAGTTTGTTATAGGAAGTGATTTTAATGCCAAAAATACACACTGGGGATCACGGCTAACAACAATTAAAGGCAGGGAATTATTCCAAGCAACAAGCGAATTTTGGTGTGAAATCATATCAACAGAAAAACCTACATATTGGCCTACAGATCCAAATAAAATACCTGATTTAATAGATTTTTCATAATTAAAAACATTTCGAATAATTTCATACAGATAGAAGATAGGCAGGAAATGGACTCTGACCACTCACGAATTCTGCTAACTGTAAGTAAAAACGCTATTGCAAAGCAGAGCATTCCGATTCTCGCCAATAAATACACTGACTGGGAAAGCTTTAGAGTGTGTCTGGAAGAAAAAATACAACTAGCTGTACCGTTGCAATACAAAGAACAATTGGATGCAGAGGTGGAAAACTGCAATAAAGATATACAACTTACAGTGTGGGAAAATACTCCAGTAATTAAACAAAGAGTAAAAGAAAATAAATATCCAGCCAAAATCTTAGAACTAATTGCAATAAAACGCAGAGCAAGGAAAAAATGGCACCAAACTAGAGCTCCATAAGATAAAACTAGGCTGAATAATCTCACCCAACAACTAAGAAGAAGAATTAAGGAAGTGAAAAACAAATCGATAAATTTATATTTGGAAAAGCTAGCAAATGATAAAAGTACTGATTACTCTCTTTGGAAGGCAGCTAAAAATCTGAAAAAACCTATTGCAGCAATTCCTCCAATTAGAAAACTGGACGGAAAGTGGGCGAGAGATAATAAAGAAAAAGCCAAATTATTTGCGGAACACCTAGAAAAGATGTTTCAAGTAAACACTGGGGGAGAAGATGAAGATCTTGATGTAGAACAAATTCAGGAGCAAGATGAAATCGCATTAACAAATCCAGCAACGGGATATGATTTAATAACCGGACAAATTCTGAAGCAGCTACCAGAAAAGGCAATAGCTAAAATAACAAATCTTATAAATGCTGCATTCAGGCTGAAATATGTGCCGAAATTGTGAGAAGTGGCCGAGGTCATTATGATACGCAAAGCAGGAAAACCACCAAATGAGATATCGTCTTATAGACCAATCTCATTGCTGCCTATAATGTAAAAACTATTTAAAAAAATTTATCTGAGAAGACTAAAACCAGTTATTGAAAGGAAGAATCTAGTTCCGGACCACCAATTCGGCTTTAGAGAAAAACACGCAACAACAGACCGGGTACACAGAATAACAAACACTATTGAAAAAGCTTTATAGGAGAAGAAAGTCTGTTCAGCAATCTTTTTGGATGTGACTCAGGTATTCGATAAGGTGTGGCACAAGGGATTGAATTGTAAACTGAAAACAATCCTTCCAAAAGAGCATTCGGAAATGATAGAAAGCTATCTATCGGACAGTTACTTTTACATAAAACAAGAAGGTTAATATTCCGATCTTAAAGAAATCAGTGCTGGAGTTCCTCAAGGAAGTGTACTTGGTCTAATACTGTGTTTGTTGTATACTTGCGATTTTCCTGCACTAGAAAATAATATAATTGCGACATTTGCTGATGATACAGCGGTTTTGGCTATCGGAGAAAATTATAAAGAATCTACAGAAAAACTGCAAAGAGCTATGACAAAAATCCAAAATTATACAAAAAGATGGAGGCTAAAATTAAATAAAGCTAAGTCAATTCATGTGGATTTCACAAATAAAAAAATTTACCATAAAAAAAGTATATATAAATGGTCAAGAAATACCTTATTCAAACACGGCCAAATATCTTGGTATGACATTAGATGCGAAGCTTCGCTGGAAAGCCCACATCAAAAACAAGAAAAAGAGCTACAAATCCGTTATAGAAAAATGTACTGGCTCATAGGTAAGCATTCTATCTTGACAATACAAAACAAACTTCTGCTCTATAAACAAATATTGAAACCAGTATGGTCATATGGCATCCACCTATGGGGATGCAGCAAAAAGAGTAATAGAGATGTTATTCAGAGGTTCCAGAATAAAGTTCTAAGAAATATTGTGAACGTGCCCTGGTTCATCAGAAACTATGACCTACATAGAGATATGCAAATAGAATTTGTAGATAAAGAAATCCAAAATTTTGCAAGAAGTCCCGAAAACAGACTCCAAAACCATGTAAATGTCGAGGTAGACCAGCTTCTGGATAATACAAATATAGCCAGACGACTCAAAAGAGTAAAGCCTTTTGAGTTAGTGTAGCTATAATAAGAGAAAGAAACAGTTAGATAGACATCGCTGGATGGAATCTACATTTAAAACTAAAATAAAGCCAGAAAAAAATTGCTCATTAGCCCTATAGGACTAGAAGATCGCAAAAGAGGAAAGGTGTGGTTTAGTGGGTAAGAATCCAGAACCCAGATTCCGACACGGTTTTTAATATTAATTAATACCATTAAAGCTTTCTTTAGCTTTTTATACCCTACACCTATAGAATAGGTAAAGGGGTATATTAACTTTGGTATGGTTTTTGTAACCACCTAAAGGAAGCGAGCTAGATATGGAAAAGTATATATATTTGTGATCAGCGTGACCGCCTAAGTCGATATAGCCATGTCCGTCCGTCCGTCCGTAGGGCACGATAACTAAAAAAATAATGGAGCTATCTTGATGAAATTTTAACTGTAGGTTACTAGGACTGAAAGTACGGCGGGGATTACATATGGGCGAAATCAGCCCATGGGTTCGGAATCTGGACCTTTTAATCGGTTTCAGGGCTAACGAACAAATATAAAAAATCACGATAACTCAACAACTAATGACGCTATCTTCATCAAACTTGTGCTGTGGGTTACTAGTAATGAAACTACTTCGGGAATTGCGTAAGGTCGGGATTGGACCATGGGTTCGGAACCTAGAACTTTTTGATCGAATTTAGGCAAAACGAGCATAATTCCGAAACCAATGAAGATAGAACCTCCAAATTTAATATCAGGGTGTCCCTTCCTATTTCCTAAGTGTCTTGTGAATTTGGGTCTCATTGGAGTAGCGGGTCGGGGACCAGCCACACATTTCCGAGGACCTTAAAGCATATCTTTAAAATAATAAAGATAACAACTTGAAAAAATGTAGAAGCTTCCAATTTGCCACAAGGGTGTTCTTTACTATCTTTTGCGTGTTCCCCTAATTTGGGATCAATTGGAGTGGTGGTTCTGTACCCCTCTCAGACCTCCCAAGTTTTAAAGGCTTATAATCGAAATTACTAAAAATAATTACTAAAAATTAGGATAGACCGTTCAAATTGTGTACAAGGGTTAACTAGTACTATAAGTACAGCGCGGACTATATAAGGGCGAAATCAGCCCAACGGTTCGGATTCCGGACCTTTTAATCGATTTCAGGGCTAACGAACATATATTAAAAATCATGATAACTCAACAACTAATGAGGCTATCTTCATGAAATTTGTGCTGTAGGTTATTGGTAATGAAACTATGGCGGTGATTACGTACGGTGGGGATTGGACAATGGGTTCGGAACTTAGAACTTTTTGATTGAATTTAGGCCAAACGAGCATAATTCCGAAACCAATGAAGATAGAACCTCCAAATTTGGTATCAGGGTGTCCCTTCCTATTTCGTAAGTGTCTTTGAAATTTGGGCCCCATTGGAGTAGTGGGTCGGAGACCAGCCACTCAGTTCTTAGGACCTTAAAGCATATTTTCGAAATTAATAAAGATAGTAACTTGAAACAAATGTAGAAGCTTCAAATTTGGCCCAGGGTGTTCTTTACTATTTCTTGCGTGCCCCCCTAATTTAGGATCAATTGGAGTGGTGGTTCAGAACCTCTCTTAGACCCCCCAATGTGTAAAAGCTTATCATCGAAATTAATAAAACTAGTAACTTAAAATTAAGATAGAACGTTCCAATTGTGTTCAAGGGTTAACTAGTATTGAAAGTATAACGGGACTGCATATGGGCGAAGTCGTACCATAATTTCGGGTTCTGGAACCCTTGAAAAGTTCAAGGACTAACAAACATATTTCTTAAAAACACCATAATTCAAAAAATAATGCCGGTATTTTGATGAAATTTAACACTAGGTTACTAGTAATGAAAGTACCATGGGAATTGGTTGTGGTCGAGTTTAATTTCAAAGCCAAAGAATATATTTCCTATGTCCTATGTGTCTCCGAAATCTAGACATAATTGTAGTGGTTCAGCTATGTTCAAAGGTATTTGCTGCATTTATATAAAATTTATTTTAATATTTAAATGAATTATATGAAAAGGTCTAAATTTGTAATTGTATTTTAGAAATACATTTATTGCATATTTTTCGTTTATAAGCTTTTCTATTAGGTATAAAAACTAACCATTTAAAATAATTGCAATTTTTAAAAATTTGGATATATTATGCTTTGATTATCTTTTTATCACAAAATTTAATAATTATAATTTTTTCATTTTGTAATTGAATTGGAATAAATATATTTTCATTTATTTCAAGTTTGTTTGTTTTTTAATATTTTTAAATAGATAAATTGGTAAGAATTTGTAATATTTTTTAATAGATAGTGTAATTAGAAAATGTTTTTAGTATTATAAAGTTAATTTGGTTAGCTATGTCTTACGATCAAATTAATAACAGCTTTTATGGTGTTCAAATGACTTATGGATATGTCCTTAAATTTGAACCAAATAGGTGTAGGGTATTTCTAAGTCGGTTGCACCCACTGACTGTTTCTTTACTTGTTAAAATTTAATCGTAGCAACATAAGAAAAAACAATTACAATATTTTTAAATGCTTTGTCAATTTTTAAATTTTAAAACTCCGAGGTATAGTACGTCGCGTATGCTTTCATGTAAATATATTTACATATCAACTTATTTCAAAATTTTTTGACAGAAACTGAACGCCGTACATGCTGAATTTGGTTGATCCATAAGTAACAAATCATTTTTCTTAAGAAATATTATTTATCAGAAGTCGGTTTTTTATTTTTCAAAAAACTTAACAAAAACCAACACAATATACGATTTAAAAAAAAAAAAATTTTAAGCAAACGAAAACAAAGTACAGTACTTTTCGGTTATAACGACCATGATGGGATGGAAAATATTCGTCGTAATAAACGAATGTCGTTTTAAAAGAATGCTGTGAATTTTGAAAAATTAGTATAAGACTATACATTTGCTAAAATTTTATTTAATGTGTCAGCCTCAAGCCTATGTATAGTGCTTTTTCTTCTAATGAAATTTTTTTTGTATTTTTGATATGTTATTATGATTTTTTTTATATTCAAAAATAAATAAAAAAATACTAAATTAATCACCAAGCAACATAATTAGATATAATAATTTTAAATAAAAGAAATATGTTTTTTACACTCTACACCCATAGAATAGGTAAAGGGGTATATTAACTTTGGTTATGGTGTTTGTAACCACCTAAAGGAAGCTAGCTAGATATGGAAAAGTATAAGTCGTCGATATAGCCATGTCCGTACGTCCGTCCGTCCGTCCGTAGGCACGATAACTCAAAAAATAATGGAACTATCTTGATGAAATTTTAACTGTAGGTTACTAGGATTGAAAGTACGGCGGGGATTGCCAATAAGCGGAATCGGCCCATGGGTTCGGATTCTGGATCTCTTAATCCGTCCAAGGGCTAACGAACATATATAAAAAAACATGATAACTGAACACCTAATGAATCTACCTTCATGAAATATGTGTTGTAGGTTACTAGTAATGAGACTAAGGCGGGGATTGCGTACGATCGAGATTGGACCATGGGTTCGGAACCTATAACTTTTTGATCAATTTTAGGCCAAACTGGCATAATTCCGAAACCAATGAAGATAGAACCTCCAAATTTGGTATCAGAGTGTCCCTTCCTATTTACTTAGTGTCCCTGTAATTTGGGCCCCACTGAAGTGAAGCTTCAAATTTGGCACAAGGTTGTTCTTTACTATTTCTTGTGTGTCCCCCTAATTTAGGATCTATTGGAGTGGTAGTTCAGTAACCGAAGGTTCAGGAGGTCTACCGAAGGTTTAAAAGATTATAATCGAAATTACTTAAAATAGTAACTTAAAAGTAATATAAAACGTTCCTCTTGTGCACAAGGGTTAACTAGTATTTAAAGTACAGCGCGCACTGCATATGGACGAAATCGGCCCAAGGGTTCGGATTCTGAACCTTTTAATCGTTTCAAAGGGCTAACGAACGTGTATAATAAATCACGATAACTCAACGACTAATGACGCTTTCTTTATAAAATTTGTGTTGTAGGGTACTGGTAATGGAACTACGGCGGTGATTACGTACGGTGAGGAATGGACAATGGGTTCGAAACTTAGAATTTTTTGATCGAATTTAGGCCAAACAAGCATAATTCCAAAACCAATGAAGATAGAACCTCCTAATTTGGTATCAGGGTGTCTCTTTCTATTTCCTAAGTGTCCTTGAAACTTGCGACCAATTGGAGTAGTGGATTGAGGACCAGCCACACAGTTCCGAAGACCTTAAAGCATATTTTCGAAATTAATAAATATAGTAACTTCAAACAAATTTAGAAGTTTCAAATTTGGCACAATTTGTGCTCTTTACTATTTCCTGTGCGGTTCGTCTAATTTTGGATCAATCAGAGAGGTGGTTCAGTACCCCTCTTACACCCCCCAAGGTTTAAAAGTATCATCGAAATTAATAAAAATATTAATTAATACCAATTGTGTACAAGGGTTAACTAGTATTGAAAGTATGACGGGGATTGCATATGGGCGAAATCGTACCATGGTTTCGGATTCTGGAACCTTTAAAAGGTCAAAGGCTACCGAACATATATCTTAAAAGCAGTATAACTCAAAAAATAATGCCCCTATTTTGATGAAATTTAAACTCTAGGTTACTAATAATGAAAGTACCATGGGAATTGGTTCTGATCGAGGTCGGATAATGAGTTCGGATTCTAGAAGCTTTTGATCGGTCTGAGACCAAACGAGCATAATTACAAAGCCAAAGAATATATTTCCTATTTCCAATTGGTACCCGAAAATTAGACTTAATTGTAGTCGTGGTTCAGGTGCCTCCTAAGAAATCCCAAAATTAAAAAGCTTATCTTCGAAATTCATGAAGATAGAAACTTTAAATTTAATACACGAAGGCTCTTTCCTATTTCCGTTTTTATTTAACACTTTTATATTTTTAAAAGGCTAAGAATTTTCCCATAAAACATATTTATTATAATATTTTATAAATTAAAACCATAGGTGATATATAATTAAAACATCGTGTACAATTCTTAAGCTATATTCAAAGGTACTTGCTGCATTTATGTAAAATTTATTGTTATATTTAAATGAACTATATGAAAAGTTCTAAATTTGTAATTATATTTTAGAAATACAATTATGGCATATTTTGCCTTTATAAGCTTTTCTAATAGGTACATAAACTATCAATTTAAAATAATTGCGATTTTGAAAAATTTTAATTATTAAATAATATATTATGATTAGCTTTTTATCACAAAATTTAATAATTCAAATTTTTTCACTTTAGTAATTGAATTTAAATAAATATATTTTCATTTATTTTAACTTTTTTTGCTTTTTAATATTTTTAAATAGATAAATTAGTAAGAATTTGTAAATAAATTAGAAAAGTAATTAGAAAATATTTTTAGTATTATAAAGTTAATTTGGTTAGCTATGTCTTACGATCAAACTAATAACAGCTTTTATGGTTTTAAAATGGCTTATGGACTTCCCATTAAATTTGAACCAAATAGGTGTAGGGTATTTCTAAGTCGGTTGCACCGACTGACTGTTTCTTTACTTGTTGTTTTTAATAAAGTTTTTTTTTGGTTAGTATAATATATGTTTATCAGTATTGAAAATTTTATGTATATGGCTGATATCATTCTTCGATAAAATTTTGTATACTTTGTTGAAGTGGCTTTTCCGTGCCAAAAAATGGTGCCCTCATTGACCCATAGAAATGGAAATTCATGTGTGAATTTGATATTTTTAGCTTCGTGATACAGATTGGACTGTAGCGATGTAAGGTGGAGACGAAAAAATATTTTAGTGTTTTTACCATAACCTGTACCTGGCTGTAAAAAGATTCTTAAAAACTTTTTTTTTGCAATAGTTCTTTTTTTTGGAATATCAGATTTTAGTTTTACTATGTATAACTTGCTCTGAGGAGTAATTTAATTGATTTTTTTTTTTGGTTAATCGCCACAACTTCCAAAATATAATTTTTTTCAACATTTACATTTATTTTTGCTGTATCACTTACAGGCATTTTTGATAAACCGGCTTGTACAATATTATTTTTCATGGTATTTTAATGCGTTACTCCAAACTATTTATCCTGTTTTCCAAGGTGTTTGTATATTTTTCCGAATTACTCAGACGTTCCTGTAGCTTTAGGTTTTCTTTCATTAATTCATTATTTTGGTTTAAAATTTCTTCCATTTGAAGTGCTAAATAATTTTGGCTTTTGTGAATTTCCGATATGACCTCACCTACTGGACTTTTTATATATCTTGCTAAGCTATCTTGTGCTTCTCCTTCAGGGATAGTATTTACGGAAGACGAACTATTATTATTATTAGCGAAGACTTCTTTATCTGGATTGTTATAAAGTAGTCGACCAGTTTTTATGTTTTCGAATACATCATTGGAGATACCAACACATCTTGTATGGTAAGTTCCATTACAGGATCCACTACATAGTACTCCTTTGCTATTGGTATAAATCATTTTGTTGCACTGAGTACATTGATTGACCATTTTGTGATATTTTTTTTTTATTTTATTGTTTTTTGTAGTGTATTTTGTTTATTTTTCCAGTTTTTAATTTAACTAAAATCTTTATGTATAAATTTCTTTTTTATTTTGTATAAATTTGAGCGCCAAAAATTATTTATATGGGTGTAGTTTTTATTTATTTTATTTATTTATTTATTAGTTTGACTCAAACTTTACAAAATTTTAACAATTAGTTTTATACAACAATAAAAAAAATAATTAAGCTCATATTAAAACTTAAGTGAACAATAAAAACAACAAAATATATATAAAAACAAGTAAAGAAACAGTCAGTCGGTGCAACCGACTTAGAAATACCCTACACCTATTTGGTTCAAATTTAAGGACATATCCATAAGTCGTTTTAACACCATAAGAGCTGTTATTAATTTGATCGTAAGGCATAGCTAACCAAATTTATTTTATAATACTATAAACATTTTCTAATTACACTATCTATTAAAAAATATTACAAATTCTTACTAATTTATCTATTTAAAAATATTAAAACAAAAAAACTTGAAATAAATGAAAATATATTTATTCCAATTCAATTACTAAATGAAAAAATTTGAATTTTTAAATTTTGTTAAATTTTAAACTAGTTAACCCTTGTACATAATTGGAACGTTATATCTTAATTTTAGTTACTAGTTTTATTAATTTCGATGATAAGCTTTTACACATTGGGGGGTCTAAGATAGGTTCTGAACCACCACTCCAATTGATCCCAAATTAGGGGGGCACGCAAGAAATAGTAAAGAACACCCTTGTGGCAAATTGGAAGCTTCTACATTTGTTTCAAGTAACTATCT
Source organism: Dolichopus griseipennis (assembly GCA_963082915.1). NCBI lineage: Eukaryota > Metazoa > Arthropoda > Insecta > Diptera > Dolichopodidae > Dolichopus > Dolichopus griseipennis. The sequence goes on along the minus strand of OY720444.1, from coordinate 44,968,331 downwards.
TTATTAATTTCGAAAATATGCTTTAAGGGCCTAAGAACTGAGTGGCTGGTCCCCGATCCATTACTCCAATGGGGCCCAAATTTCAAAGACACTTACGAAATAGGAAGGTACGCCCTGATACCAAATTTGGAGGTTCTATCTTCATTGGTTTCGGAATTATGCTCGTTTGGCCTAAATTCGATCAAAAAGTTCTAAGTTCCGAACCCATTGTCCAATCCTCACCGTACGTAATCACCGCCGTAGTTTCGCTGCCAATAACCTACAGCACAAATTTCATGAAGATAGCCTCATTAGTTGTTGAGTTATCGTGATTTTTTATATATGTTCCTTAGCCCTAACATCGATTAAAAGGTCCGGAATCCGAACCGTTGGGCTGATTTCGCCCTTATATAGTCCGCGCTGTACTTATAGTACTAGTTAACCCTTGTACACAATTTGAACGGTCTATCCTAATTTTAAGTAACTATTTTTAGTAATTTCGATTATAAGCCTTTAAAACTTGGGAGGTCTGAGAGGGGTACAGAACCACCACTCCAATTGATCCCAAATTAGGGGAACACGCAAGAGATAGTAAAGAACACCCTTGTGGCAAATTGGAAGCTTCTACATTTTTTCAAGTTGTTATCTTTATTAATTTTAAAGATATGCTTTAAGGTCTTCGGAAATGTCTGGCTGGTCCCCGACCCCCTACTCCAATGGGACCCAAATTCACAAGACACTTAGGAAATAGGAAGGGACACCCTGATACTAAATTTGGAGGTTCTATCTTCATTGGTTTCGGAATTATGCTCGTTTGGCCTAAATTCCATCAAAAAGTTCTAGGTTCCGAACCCATGGTCCAATCCCGACCTTACGCAATTCCCGAAGTATTTTCATTACTAGTAACCTACAGCACAAATTTGATGAAGATAGCATCATTAGTTGTTGAGTTATCGTGATTTTTTATATTTGTTCGTTAGCCCTGAAACCGATTAAAAGGTCCAGAATCCGAACCCATGTGCCGATTTCGCCCATATGCAATCCCCGCCGTACTTTCAGTCCTAGTAACCTACAGTTAAAATTTCATCAATATAGCTCCATTATTTTTTGAGTTATCGTGCCTACGGACGGACGGACGGACAGACGGACGGACATGGCTATATCGACTAAGGCGGTCACGCTGATCACAAATATATATACTTTTCCATATCTAGCTCGCTTCCTTTAGGTGGTTACAAACACCATACCAAAGTTAATATACCCCTTTACCTATTCTATAGGTGTAGGGTATAAAAAAAGATTTTATTTTTCTATTTATACAATTTAAATTTTTGTGTTTGTTTTGAAAGTGGGAAATCGATGTTGTTCTTGTGTTTATTACTCATTATCAACATCCTATAAATCGGTTCATAATTGTCGCAATTTTATTCTATGAAAACTTAACGTAAATAAATTAGTATTTCGTAAACGATTACTTGAATTAATTTTAATATTATTGAGGATTTGAGGAGAAGATATGTTACCTTTTACAAGTTCAGTAATAAAAATAACAGCAGCAACTTCTCGTCTTAATTTTAAAGTTTTCAAGTAAATTAAATTCAACCAATTTTCATAAGGAGGTAAGATCAGCGGGTTTGACCATTGAAGAATTCTCAAAGTAAATCTTAAAAAACTTCTTTGCACCGCCTCTATCCTATTAATATGTACCTCGTACCAAACTTGGCTAGTATATTTTAAATCAGGTCTAATAAGACAAGAATATAAAGATTTAGAACATAAGGATCATTAAATTCTTTAGACCAACCTTTTATAAAACCAAGCATAGAATTAGTTTTTTTAGAAGTATAGATATCAGAATCAGACGAAGGAGGAATATAACAGTTAACAAGATATAAATTTTTAGAAGGAAGTTCAGTTTTCCCAATAATAACTTTAAAGTCTTCTAATCCAGCGACATTGACTTGATTTGTATTAAAATTATTTTTTACCGCAATTAAAACTCCACCTCCTTTAGGAATTACACCATTAGGGTAATCGGGTAGATTAGAATATCTATTCTTCCTAAAAACTGTGTAACAGTTATCAAAAAGCTCTAAGTCCAATATGGTTGGATTTAACCACGTTTCAGTTAATGCAAATACTTCAAAATTTCAAATAGATGAATATAAAAAAACATCCCTAGTCTTTGTTCTTAAACCTCTAACGTTTTGATAATAAAAGAACATATTATATTTAGTTAAGTTACGGTTGATAGATACCTTGGGAAGATTATTTCTAGGCGCTGGGGAGAAAAAACTTATTATAACTTCACGAGCTGAGCTTAAATGTTTATAATAATTACTCTCACAGTGACTTCGATAAGATTTAAGATCATCTTTTACATCCGAAACATCTATAGAATTGTGAAATTAAATATATAATTTATATAAGTCTTCGTATTTATTTGGGAGTCCTCCGTTATTAATTAAAACTTTGAGGTTAGTACGAGTTTTACCTTCTAGAACACGATTATTCAAATCATTGTGAAGGTAAGCTGAAAATAGCCTAACGTTATTATAAACTCGTTCCTCTCGAAATCTTGAAAAGGCAAACGCGCCTCTTCCGAGTAGTGATTCATGAGTCATTCTAGGTGGCATAAGAGATTTAACAAACGACTTCTTTATTGTACCACTATTTACAGTATTAGAATGACTTTTTTCAAGTTATCAACATCTGTAGGAGGAACCGAATTAATGGCTACATTTGCACACTTGGTAATATTATTACTATTGACAATTTTATTATTTTTATTATTGTGGCTACCACCATGTACAAAATTAGAGTACTTATTTTTATCAATAGAAGAAGTTGAATAAGTTACTGAAGTTAAAGAACTATTATTACTCGAAGTCGAATAAGTTAAAGTATTTAAAGAGCTAGTATTATTATAACTATTGTCTGTATTGCTATTATCAGTACTATTAATAATAGTATTACAATTATCATTATTTATACTAATAGTATCAATACTATGATTAACCACATTATTAATATTATTGTTAATCGGTAACATTAAATTAGTACTAAACAAGTAAAGAAACAGTCATTCGGTGCAACCGACTTAGAAATAACCGACACCTATTTGGTTCAAATTTATTGAGATTTCCATAAGCCATTTTAAAACCATAAAAGCTGTTATTAATTTGATCTTAATACATAGCTAGCCAAATTAACTTGATAATGCTAAAAACATTTTCTAATTACTTTATCTATTCAAAAATATTACAAATTTTTACTAGTTGATCTTTTAAAAATATTAAAAAACAAAAAAACTTGAAATAAATGAAAATATATTTATTTCAATTCAATTACAAAAGTGAAAAAATTTTGTGATAAAAAGCCAATCAAAGTATAATATATTTAATAATTCATATTTTTCAAAAATGAATAAATGTTTACAACAATAATTGTGTAAACAATTACAAATTTAGATAAATATAAAAATAAATTTTAAATAAATGCAGCAAGTACCTTTGAATATAGCTTAAGCATCGTCCACAGTGTCTTAATTATATATCACCTTTGGTAATAATTCAATGAAATATATGATACAATAAAAATTAAAAAAAAGGAATTTAACCGTTTAGTAAAAAAATAATTTGTTATTAATTTATAAAACATTATAGAAAATATGTTGTATGGTAAAATTCGTAGCCTTTTAAAAATATAATCAAATTTAAAGTTTCTTTCATCATGAATTTAGAAGATAAGCTTTCAATTTTGGGATTTCTTAGGAGGCACCTGAATTGCCACTACATTTAAGTCTAAATTTCGGGGACACATAGGAAATAGGAAATATATTCTTTGGCTTCGAAATTATACTCGTTTGGCCTCAAATCGATCAAAAGCTACTAGAATCCGAACTCGATCTGAACCAATTCCTACGGTACTTTCATTACAAGCAACCTATAAAATTTTATCAAAATAGCGGCATTAGTTTTTGAGTTATGGCGTTTTTAAGATATATGTTTGTTAGTCCTTAAACTTTTCAAAGGTTGCAGAACCCGAAACCATGGTACGATTTCGCCCATATGCAGCCCCCATCATACTTTCAATACTAGTTTACCCTTGTACACAATTTGAGCGTTCTATCTAATTTTAAGTAACTATTTTTATTAATTTCGATGATAAGCTTTTAAACCTTGGGGGGTAAACCTTGCCAAATTTGACGCTTCTACATTTTTTCAAGTTGCTATCTTTATTAATTTTAAAGATATCCTTTAAGGTCTTCGGAATTGTGTGGCTGGTCCCCGACCCACTACTCAATGGGACCCAAATTGCAAGGACATTAAGTTAATAGGAAGGAACACCCTGGGAACACTCTAGGTTCCTTATCCATGTCCTCGAAGGTCTAATCTTGACCGTCCGCAATTCGCGCTGTAGTCTCATTACGGGTAAACTACAGCACAAAGTTGATGAAGATAGCGTCATTAGTTGTTGAATTAACGTAATTTTTTATGTAAGTTCGTTAGCCCTTGGACTGATTAAAAAGTCCAGAATCCGAACCCATGGCTATATTTCGCCCATATACAATTGCCGGCGTACTTTCAGTTCTAGGTTGCAGATACAATTTCATGATAGCTCCATTTTTTTTGAGTTATTGTTCCTACGGGAGGATAAACGGAAGGACATGGCTATATCGATTCAGGAGGTCACGCTGACCACAAATATATTACTTTTCCATATCTTGCTCGCTTCCTTCAGGTGGTTACAAACGCCATACCAATGTTAATATACTCCTTTACCTATTCCATAGGTGTAGGGTATAACAAACAAAGGAACAGTCAGTCGGTTCAACCGACTTGAAATAACCCTACACCTATTTGACTCAAATTAAAATGAAAATCCATAAGTCATTTTAAAACCATAAAAGCTTTTATTAGTTTGATCGTTAGACAGATAATAATGATAACTTTATAATTCTAAAAACATTTGCTAATTATTTTATCAATTCAAAAATATTTAAAATTCTTACTAACTTATCTATTTACAAATATTAAAGAACAAATAAACTTAAAATTAATGGATTCGTAAAATGAAATTACAAAACTACATATTTAAAACTTTTTATCCAATTAAATAAAATTTTACACACACACGTAGTACATTTAGTGTTAAATGATTTAGTACCCATGATTAATTATTTCAATTTTAAAACATTTTTAAATTTATTCTCTTAATTTACTTAATTTTTAATTTTTTATAGAATTAAACTTAAAGTTATACGAAAGAAATACATATATAACAGTTTATATAATTTGATGGATTTTAATATTAATAAAAACCATTAATGATTTAATTAGCTTTTTATCACAAAATTTAATAATCAAAATAAATATATTTCTAAAATACAATGACAAATTTAGAACTTTTCATATTCAATTCATTTATATATAAAAAAAATTTTACAATTTACGTATCGTACACAATTTCTTAATTATATATTGCCATAATATAGATTTAGACATGATATCATGACATCATAAAAACAAAAAAATTTCGTCGATTAAAAAAATATTTTGTTTTTAATTTATAAAATACAATACATAAAAAACATTTATAAAATATAATTCATAAAAAATTATAAAAATATAATTCAAAATATAAGTGTTAAATAAGAACGGAAATAGGAAATAGTGTATCAAATTTGAAGTTTCTATATTTATTAATTTCGAATATATGATTTAAGGTCTTCGGAGTACTAAGTGTGGTACGCAAACCGCTGTTAAACAAATTACATGAAGGTACCACCATTAGTTGTTAAGTTATTCTTATTATACCCTACACCTATGGAATAGGGTATATTAACTTTGGTGTGGTGTTTGTAACCACTTAAAAAAAGCGTGCTAAATATGGAAAAGTCTATATATTTGTGATCGGCGTAACCTCCAGAGTCGATATAACCATGTCCGTCCGTAGGCACGATAATTCAAAAACAAATGGAGCTATCTTGATGAAATTGCATGTGCGCGAAATCGTAGCATGGGTACGGATTCTGGAACTTTTAATCGTTCTGAGGGCTAACGAACATATAAAAAAAATAAAGATAACTCAACAACTAATGGCGCTACCTTCATGAAGTTTGTGCTCTAGGTTACTAGTAATGAGACCATGGCGGGGATTGCGTGGGGTCGAGATCGGACCATGGGCTCGGATCTTAGAAGTTTTTGATCGAATTTAGACCAAACAAGCATAATTCTTAATTAAAATGAAGGTAGAACCTTCAAATTTGGTATTTGTGTGCCAATTCCTATGTCCTTAGGGTCCTTGAAATTTAGGACCATTTTAGTGGTTAGAACATCGCGGACTGCATATTGGCTAAATCCGGCCATGGGTTCGGATACTAGAACTGTTTCATCGAATTTAGGCAAAACGAGCATGATTCAGAATCCAAAGAAGATAGAACCTCCAAAATTGGTATCAGGGTGTCTCTTCCTATTCCCTTGGTGTCCTCAAAAATTGTAACCAATTGGAGTAGTGGGTCGTGGACCATCCACATAGTTTCGAAGACCTTAAAGCATATATTTGAAAATAACAAATATAACAGAAAAACTTTTTGTTCGAATTTTGGCCAAACAATTATAACTCCGTAACCAGTGAAGATAGAACCTCCAAGTTTGATATCAGTGTAGCCCTTCCTATATCCTTAGAGTCTTTCAAATTTAGTACCAATTGCAGTAGTGGTACGGGGATCATCCATACAATTCTGAAAACTTTAAAGCATATCGTTGAAATTAATAAAGAGTACTTCAAAATTAGGATAGAATGTTTCAATTTTGTTCAAGGGTTAACTAGTATTAAACGGTATAAGGGCGAAATCGTACCATGGTTACTTTGGAAAGTTCAAGGACTAACGAGGATATATTTAAAAGACACCATTACTCAAAAACTAATAACGCTATTTTGATGAAATTTAAACTCTAGGTTACTAGTATTGAAAGTCTCTGGTCGAGGATTGACAATGAGTTCGGATTCTAGAAGTTTTCATCGAATTGAGGTCAAACGGGTATTGTTCCCAAACTAAAGAAAATAGAACCTTATATTTGGGACACAAGTTTTTTTATACCCTACACCTATAGAATAGGTAAAAGGGTATATTAACTTTGGTATGGTGTTTGTACCCACCTAAAGGAAGTGAGCTAGATATGGAAAAGTATATATATTTGTGATCAGCGTGACCTCCTTAGTCGATATAGCGATGTCCGTTCGTCCGTCCGTAGGCATGATAACTCAAAAAATAATGGAGCTATGTTGATGAAATTTTAACTGTAGGTTACTAGGGCTGAAAGTACAGCTGGGATTGCAAATGGGCGAAATCGGCCCATGGGTTCGGATTCTGGACCTTTTAATCGGTCTAAGGGCTAACGAACATATATAAAAAATCTCGATAACTCAACAACTAATGACGCAATTTTCATAAAATTTGTGTTGTAGGGTACTGGTAATAAAACCACGGCGATGATTGCGTACGGTGGGTATTGTACAATGGGTTTGGAACTTGGAACTTTTTGATCGAATTTAGGCCAAACGAGCATAATTTCGAAACCAATGAAGATAGAACTTCCAAATTTTGTATCAGGGTGTCTCTTTATTTTCCTTGGCGTACTTGAAATTTGGGCCCCATTGAAGTTGTGGGTCGGGGACCCGCCACACATTTCTGAAGACCTTGAAGAATATCTTTAAAATTAATAAAATTAATTTGGTTAGCCATGTCTTAAGAACAAACTAATAAAATCTTTTATGGTTTTAAAATGACTTATTAACTTCCCATTAAATTTGAACCAAATAGGTGTAGGGTATTTCTAAGTCGGTTGCACCGACTGACTGTTTCTTTACTTGTTTTCTTTTTGCTTTGTGTCCGTAAAATTTTGGATGAATTCTAATAGTGGTTTGTGTAGGGGGGGTATTCTGAAGATCTTAAAGCATATATTCGTAATTAATAAAAATAGTACTTTGAAATGAATATGGAAACTTAAAATTTGGTAAAACGGTGTTTTGATATTTTTTTTACCTGAATAACCACTACAATAACAATTGCTGTTATTTTAAACAATTGATCTTAAAGGTGTTAATCCATGGTTTTTGAATTAGAGTGATGTCTAAATAATCCTCACCCAGGAGAACTAGCAGTTTATCTGGAGCATAATTAGAGAGACACAATGAGCTACCGTTGACTCCTTGTCTATTAACAAATCTCCCAGCAGCTTACTTGTTACTTCCAAGTCGTTTACCTCTTAACTGCCGGCTTTAATAAATATTTATATTAGAGAAGCGGTATTCTGTTTTCCAACAGTTCATCGTACGTTTTTTCCTTCATTATCACTCATCAGTTTCCTAATGGAAACCTCGCGTTAAGTGGGCGGCAGGCTCGAGAAGTTTTTCTCCGCTTATTTCCATCCTAGGTAACCATATACGGACTCAAGGTCTCCTAATACTTCTGCTAAAGAAATGGTAGGAGAACTGATCCTCACAACTGATTTCCCTGTAGCCCTGACTACATCGGATGAGTCCAATCATGGAAGTGGTTCTCCTGTACCCTCTAATACAACCTGATTGTCCATCTCGGAAAGTTTCGCCACAGATTACTGGGATATTTTCTGTCACTGGCTTTCTCGACAACAACTGATAACAGCGGCACATAATATTGTTGTAACTTTTATGTGACACAGTTTTCGAACTGCTGTGGAGATTTATCCTTGGCACCTTGAATCTTTCTGTTCCAGAACTAGGCCCGTCCTGTGACCTTTTCCTTTTTGAAGACCTATGTTTTCCAGAGTTGTGTGACCCATATACCCGCTTTATATTACAATCTGGCTACACTTTTTCTTACCCTCTGAATATCTTTCGTTAACAATACCTTTTGTTTCGTTCTGGGTTATCTAGCCCAATATGAACTTAGCCTTCTTGCATTGTTTTTGGAAGCCGATCCAGGGCTTCTATTTGTCTTCTTTTTAGTAATGAAAATACTATGACTGGTATTTTCACTACTATTTGAACTTGATGGTTTCAGAGTAATATTCAGGTGCTTCCTCCACCAACGGCAGAATATTAAAATCATAAACCAATAATATAATAGGTAATTTTATATTCGATATATTTGAATAAGGGTTTAAAAACTTGCAACATACTCGTAGAACAATTCAGATTTCATCTATCCTGCATCTGACTTACCAATTCCTTATTCATTTGGAATGGCTTTAGGATCTCATTTGGAATTCTTTTATACGATATATACGTCGTATACGTCCTTGTATACGATATTTTTTCATTGGCGGTTTGTCCTCTCCTGAGCAGTAAATGTAAACAGGACTGTAACTGCAGTTTTGGATTGTGCATTATCGATTTCGTAGACATTTTGGTTACCTTTTTCTGCTAATAACTTTTCGTTCTTAGGACTCTTTTTTGCCCAAAATTTCAAATTGTCCACATCGTTGAATTGTTTATTCCATTTGTGAAAGCCAATTTCCTATAATTTCTTATATCAGGAATGTTGTCTCTAGCATGAGAACATGCTTCAGTAGTCTTCAAACATAGTTTGCGGTGCTTTTCATATATGACGTTTGCCATTTTTCACTATGTAAATAAGATTTATTGTTATTTTCAATTGATATTTTCTTTGCGAAAAACCTTTGTTACTACACTCTCTAATTCATTTATCTAATATATTTACTCCTTCCTACTCTATAACACAGTGGTAGACAAAAACCTTGGCGAAATTTAACAAATTTGTCACGTAATCTTAATAGTAGTGTGAAGCGTGGAACCCCAAACTTTTTAGATCCCCTTTTTTAGACTAAAATTCTTTTATCTCCTTAATTTACACCTTTCTTGTTAACGGATGTTTTCGAAGCTTTATTTGGCATCCAGTTGCTTGTGCAGGATTGTAGAGACGTGCAAAAATATATTTTTCTCGGTTTCATCAATTACGAAAAAGCTGTTGATAGTGTAAAACATAATAAATAAATTAAAATACTTCAAACAATGAATATTTACAAGAACGATATTTTACGTATCAAAAATTTGTATTGGCATCAAACAGCAATCGTCAAATTCGAAGATGTAAGTACGCAAGATCTGGAAATAATAACGTACGATAATGATGCATCTTGCCGCCTACTGAAAAAGTAAATTTCAAGATTTAATTCATGATGTAGATAAAGAAATAAAAGAAAAAGGGAAATTTATAAACAGCATCCAGTCTGGCACTATAATCGGGGCGACTGGGTAGATCTGAACATCTTTTTGAGAGGTTTCGATTGGTCAATGTGTTTCCATCATAGGAACGTTGACTTTGCTGCTGATGCCATTAGTAAAACAATTATGCTAGGAATGAAACTTTTTATTCTATTTGTTTTATTTATAAAATATATTTATGTATTTATAAAATGTAGAATAATCAATCTTCCTCACTATAATCGATCTTTTTGGACTTTAGCGAAGAGTGTTAAGAGTAATTGGTAAGCATAATCATATCAGATTCAGTTACCAAAGCTAATTTGTTTGCAAAATCCTTTGCAGCAAATTCTACCTTTTTTGATCCCACTAGGGTTAAAATTCTTCATAGAGTGTACTTCAGAACACTTAGTGAGTGAAAGTGCTTGAAAATCTGAATGTTAGAAATTTCCACTGGTCGTGATGGAATCGTGCAATGGTTCTTAAACATATTGCGTCTCCCATTTCGAAACCTCTGCGCAATTTCTTTTTATTGTCATTTTTGACTGGTAGATATCGATGGTAGAGGATTTTCTTTCGAATCGACGAATTCGTGTCCTTGTCGACAGTTTTATTTCTGACACTTATGAAATAAACCCTGGCGACGCACAGGGATCCGCCTTATCAGCAACTCTTTTTTTGACATTTATCAACAATTTACTCTCCTCTACCTTCAATCCAATCCATTCTTTCGCCGAAAAAAATTTATTTATTTTTTTTTTTCCCCGAAGGGAGGAAAAAACCTTCAAAAGGCACCTGGTAACCTAATCCCCCAGCTAGTGTGAGATTTTTGCAACACTAAAACAACCTCTCCCGTAGCCAAAATAATGGGATAAGCACCCTAGCTGCTTGCGGAGTATTATGGCTGAATAGTTACTACAAGTCATAATTATAAATGACTTTAAAGGGTTGAATGGGCAACCCAAGAGGTATAAGTTGACTTACTTCTTGAATTTTTGCGGTTTAAATTAATTGAAAACACATATGGAGGTAATGTGTTCCACAATTTGGAGCTGCGATTCAGAAAAGAGTTTCTAAATTTCAGAGTTCTTTTTCTGAAAAGCTCAACTTATATGGATGTGATTGAGCTGCTAACCGTGTGTTACGGCGGTAGGGTTTGATTTTAGGCATCATGTTTTTAATTTCTTTTGAAGTATTGCCTAGAAGATATTTATAAAAAAGACAAGTAGCTCCTACATTACGGCGGTGACTTAAAGACGTTAAGTCTTTTGTGACGTTATTATTCTTGATAATACGAACAGCTCTCTTTTGTATCTTATCCAGATATTGAAGAGCGGTGCTGGGAGCTCCAGCACATATGTGAGAGTTATATTCAAGTTTCGACCGAATATTGGTTTTATAAATTTGTAATAGATTTGGAGGTGTAAAGTATTTCCTACTTCTACTTAAGAATCCCAGGCATTTCGCGGCATCTTTTGCTACCGAAAAAATGTGGTCGTTCCACGAAAGTTTTGCATTTATTTCCATGCCTAGAATTCTTAATGTTTCGGAGTTTTGAATACCTACATTTCCAAAAGAAATGTTTAGTAAAGGATCGCTTCGCTTGGTTGATAACAAACAGCTTTGGGTTTTTGAAGCATTAAATCATACCCTGTTCACCCTTCCTCAATCTTGATTTATTTGGAGATCATTATTTGAGGAACTTGAAACTTTGGTTCGTTCATTGTTTACCGATGTTGAGGTAGCATCAGCTGCTCTCTAAAAAAGGTAAGAGCAATCAAGAGTGCTGTCATCAGCAAAGCTATGAATTTTATTGGAGGTAATGGATAGAAGATCATTGATAAATATTAGAAATAAGGTTGGTGATAGGACCGAACCTTGAGGGACACCAGCATTGATTTGAAAATTTTTGGAAGTAAAACCATCCAATACAACTTGTATTGAACAGTGTGAAAGTAAAGATTCTATCCATGAATTAAAGATTTTTCCTAGACCAAATGCTTCTAGCTTTTTTAGTAGCGCGGCATGCCAAACGCGATCAAAGGCTTTGGATGTAACTAGAGCGATTATGTTCGTCTCGCCAAAGGATATGTGGAAAAGTTTGCTTAGTGGACCAGCTAGGGTGTTTGCGCATTTTTAGTGTACAATTGGTGGAATATCGTCAGGACCAGCAGATTTGTGAGCATTCAGACCCTTAAGAACTTATTTATGTAATTTATTTATTAACCCTTATTTATTTATGTAAATTATTTATTTATTATATCTCAAAGAGCATTGCTCGTGTAGAGTATATTACAAAAAAAAATTATTTGATTTATACTAAACTAAATTATGGCACATGGCAAAGTTGTAAAACAGCAATTTACAATTATTATAACATTTACAATTAGAATAAAGAATAAAATAAATATGAAGAAAAAAAAAAGAATCAAAATACCGAAAAAAACAACAAAAACAATAAATACTTTTTAGTTACGAATATGAATTTAAATATAATTTAAATATAAATCGTGCCTTACGCCTAATAGGTGACGCTTTCGAGCAAGTAACACTTACTCTTCTTAACTCTCGTCGAATTATTGGAGCGATTTCTCTGTTTTATAGATATCTTGTAGGTAATGGCACTTGCTCTACTGAACTAAAGTCATTTATTTCTACTCTTAAACAATTCCAATGTAACATCCGCGGCAAATTCTCATTTCTACACTGTGGAAATTCCAAGATGGTTTAAAACTGGTTAGGAAAACTCATTTGTCGTGAGGACTGCTAAGATGTGGAACATTCTTCCATCTAATGTGTTCCCTTCTTTTCATAATGTCCCATACTACAACTTGCAAAAATTCAAAACAAATCTTTTCAGATTCATTTCCAACCTACCTCCTAATTCCCCTCTAATATCCTATTTTCCTTCCCTTTCCAACTAAACCTACATGTTATGTATACAGGAATTCGTTCCTAGCTTTTAGTAAGTGTGTAAAACAAAAAAAAAAGTAATAGCTGTAATCTAAACAATGTGATAAAAGAGGTCCTTCAGGGCTCAATATTAGGTCCTGACCTCTTTAAACTTTACATTAATGATATATGTAAACTCAGGATTTTTGCAATTGTACGCAGATAATGCTGTAATGAAATATGATTAAGGTAGTGAGAACGAATTAAAAAGAGCAATAGATATAGACCTTCGTACAATTAACATGTGGTTAGAAAAGAATTAACTTTCACTTAACATAAGTAAAACTAAAATTTCAAAGCACTACCTTTAGCTTAAGTAATTCTACAATCGGAGCTGTCAATAAATTTACCTATTTAGCTTTAGTATTGGATAAAAGTTTAAAATGGGTCGAACATATCGATTATGTAACCAAAAAAATAACCCCCTACGTTTTTATCATAAAAAGGTTACGCAATTTTTTAACTCAAACAGCTTTATTTGTTATTTATTCTTCCTATGTTGTGTCTAACTTATTATATTTAAGTTCACTTTGGACTATCCACTTTTCATCTCAATATCAACTAAGTAAATTAGATATTTTAAATAAGAAAGCCATCAAAACATAACATTGATTGTCAACAAGATTTCCGTGTGAGCATCGCTTTACACTCTAAAATATGTTTTGCGAATATTTGTAAAACTTTACCTCACTGCTTTTAAAATCATTAGCAATAAAATCAAACATCACTTCATTCTCAACCGTATGATCGACATTCACAATCAAAATACTAAAAACGAAACCAATTTATATTTATCACTTTTTAAAACAGAACAACAATATATAACTGTTTAAAAGCCTTTAACGAATTTCCTTTTGCTACTAGAACAATTACTGATATATGTCTGTATAAAAAAGAAATAGTACAATATATTCCATCATCAAATAATCAGTCATAGTTTCCTAAATTTATTAGTCTAATTTAGCGTTTTTCTTTTTGTTCTGTAACTTATGGAAATAGTAAAGAAAATATAGGTATAAGTGCAAAAAAAAAAAAGTTGATTAAAACATATGTATTAAAACATATGTTTAATTCGTTAATTTTTGTGTTTTCATTTAATCTTCTTGGCTGCTGTCAAATTGTATTTGCATTGAATTTTTCTGTTAAAGTGTTGGGTCCTTCCGGAGTTGGTAGATGGTACAGAAAAGTGATAGTTATTGATTTTGTTTTTTCAGTACAGTGATGGATCAAAAATTTGATTTCCTTGGCTATTCTATTAAAAAGGGGAAAAGCCTTAAAGTTAAATTGTTATAATAACTAAAAAAAAAATAACTAAAATAGGGCTGCTTTCATAAATTTTTTGAATTGAAAATTTATTGGGGTGCCATACCGTCTAAAATGCACAGTTATATATAATTCAATTTTTGCAAATGGGCTCAAGTTACAAACTTGAAGTTTTGGGAAACTTAGATCTTCAGAAACTAAAATTCTTAGAAATTAAAAATTTTAGAGCAAGTCACAAATTGATTCCTAAAGCCCCAAAATTTCGCAAGGAGAGATGTAGGGATAGATTCTCGAAAATCGCTAGTGGTTTACATATTCAAAATATGAGAACTTCCGCCATTGAAGGACTTTTATTTATAATTAATTAATAATTATAAATCTTTAATAAAAAATACTTTAATATAAAAATATAAACAAATGCAAAATATAAACAAATAATTTAATTAAATAATATAACTCGCAGATATAGAATACCATATAAGTAAAATATAAAATATTATAATATAAACAAAAAATAGAATTGTAAATATTGAAAATCTAAGACGTTTCTACATGTTATAAGGCCTAGTACTATCTCATGTTTAAATTGTATGTGGAATTCAATAAGACCAATTCTAATAACACGAATATAATATGACCCCCTGTTCCAACATGTACCTATGGTATAGACAGGCTAATTAGCCTAACAGTTGAACAGTTAAGCGCTTAAAAAAAAAAAAAAAAAAAAAAAAAAAAAAAAAAATTAGTAATTTTATAAATTCCTAAAATTAAACTCAGTATAAAAAAAACTATATTATTTTGAACCTTTGATTTTTTCATCATTTGTTTGTTCCTACGTTTCGTTTTATGTGACCCTGTAATTTCAAGTAAATTATTTATTCAACTTGAGATGGAATTGCTCTTTTTATGTTCTATAATTAGGTCTACTTTCGAAAGCAATTGGTGATGATGAATTTTGAGTTAGTGTTTTACTGTTAAAAAAAGACGGAAATTTTGTAGGTGCAACTGCAAACTTTGTAGGTCTCTGCTTTGAAGCATCTGTTGTCAGTTTTAATTTGAATTAAAACTTCTCCTTCAGATATGTAGGATATTTATTCTTTTTGGATTGAGCTGCGTTATTTTCTTGTTTTCAATGTATACATTTAGCAGTTTCAAATGATGATTTATGTAATTCATTAAAAGTTGGTTTTCTCACTTTTGTAATGAACTGCACTGTGATTTAGCTATTGGCATCTAGCGCATCTCGTGGGGGTTGCATATAATTTTTTATGATCAACTAATAAGAAACCTACATTCAACCGCTAAAAACTGTCAAATCTTACATTGATGAAGCCGCTATATTTATTTATATGACAATAAATATGGTTTTCTACCGGGAAAGCAATATATTTCTGTATTTACTGTGGTTTTGTCAGCATTGTTAATATTTTTTTTTATATCGCTCCAATAAATCCCGTCTTGAGAGATCTAGAAATCTCGTTGATAATGTTTTAGAATGGAAATTTATTAGACTTTTTAATTTAGTACTTGGTTTTACTATTTCTTAAATTTCTCTTTAATTAGTTGAAATGTTATTAATACATTTTTTTAATGAAAATATGAATGATTTCTATAAAGAAATTTTTATGATATTGGATTTTGAGTTTTTTAAAAAAGACGTATAATTAAACTATATACAATTTAAAGTTACTTAAACAACTTATTTTGATAAGTAACAAACTTGAAATATGATAATTTAATTTATTAAAATTTTATAATGAAAATTTTATTGATTTCTCAGAGAAATTTTTTATAATAATGGCTTTTGGGTTCTATTAAAAAAGACGAAAATTCGAACCATATATAAGTTGAAGTTTCTATATTAATAAATTTAATAAGGATATTTTATATTAGTATATATTTATATTAATTAGGAATATTATTCACGCTGCAGGACTTATTTGAAGAAAAGGGTTCAAAAGACACACGAAGGAGAAGAAAATATTTTTTTTTTTCTGTTCACTTAATTTGAAGTTAATTTACATAAACTAGAAGAATTTCAACAACCTACTAGACTATAAAAAACAAACATTTGTATAAGAGTTACAAAAATCATAAAATAAATAAATATTACTTTTTGTTTCTTACTGAAAAATTAATTTAATATGAATAAAATATTAATTATTCCCACCTTTTCTGTTTTATTTTAATGTAATACTTAATACTGAAACTTGAACATAAAATTAAATATAAACGCAAAAAATACACATGTTCAATTTAGGTACTACTTAAGATGTGTATGCAGGAATAGAGAAAAAGAGTAAGTACAAAGTAAATAGATCTCTTTATACGATTACCTCCCGCAATGAACGGAAATATATTATTGTTTTAATTGAAATTGTTTGACCTTTTCCTAAAACGTATGTATTACTTTTTTTTTATTCTGTATATCTGATAAAAAATTAAATTTATATTAATTAAATATTAAACACTTCAATTTTCATAAACAAAATAACAAAAATTGTTTTTTACATAACTAAGAAAAACACTTTAAAAATAGGCACAAAATATCTGTAATTTGTAATCAAATGCATTAGCATTAATTTCAGTAATATGAAACAGTTTCTCAAACAACAAAAAATATTAAAAGTTTTATCAATAGTTTTATAATATACCAGTCTTTAATTCCGTAAATCTTTTAAGAAGAAGCACTTAATATAATAATATAGAAAAACTAATACAAGATACAACAGCTTTCTATTTTCTTGTTAGTCGAAAATCTAATATATAAAGAAGAAAATTTGTTTGTTTATTTGTTTGTTTGTTTGTTTGTTTGTTTGTTTGTTTGTCCAGGATTCACGTGAAAACCACTGGTCCGATTGTCACAAAATTTTAAAGGAATAATTCTGGGAGCCCGGGGGGTGACATAGGCTATGTCGCATTTTTATAAGTCAACAGGTTGCGGCTCCAGAGCCGTTTTAAGCTTTTTCGTTTTTTTGATGTCGAGTCGAAACGGTTTGACCGATTAACTTGAAATTTTGCACGAATGTTCTTCTTATTAAACGGAATTAATGTTATGAAGTTGGTTGGAATAAATTAACCCCTTTCGGCCCGGCGGGCTTCCAAAAAATTTTGTGTTTCCGATTTGTGTCCAATTTTACAGGGTGGTTTTGCAGTCAAAAAGAGAGGCTGACACAAATTTTTGTTGGGTTCGGTTAACCCGTTTGGGCACGAGGGCGCAATGAAGCTTTTTCAATGTTTTTGATGTCGAGCCGAAACAGTTTGACCGATTGACTTGAAATTTTGCACAAATCTTCCTCTTAGCAAACGGAATTAGTTGTATAAAGATGGTTCGAAAATATTAACCCATTTCGGCCCGGCGGGCTTCCAAAAAATTATTTGTTTCCAATTTGTGTCCAATTTTACAGGGTGGTTTTGCAGTCGAAAAGAAAGGCTGGCACAAATTTTTGTTGGGTTCAGTTAACCCGTTTGGGCACGAGGGCCAATGAAGCTTTTTCAATGTTTTTGATGTCGAGTCAAAACGGTTTGACCGATTGACTTGAAATTTTGCAAAAATGTTCCTCTTAGCAACCGCAATTAGTTGTATAAATTTGGTTGGAATAATTTAACCCATTTCGACGTGGCGGGCTTCCAAAAAATTTTGTATTTCCGATTTGTGTTCAATTTTACGAGGTGGTTTCGCAGTCGACAATAGAGTCTGGCACAAATTTTTGTTGAGTTCGGTTAACCCGTTTGGGCACGAGGGCGCAAAGAAGCTTTTTCAATGTTTTTGATTTTGAGTCAAAACCGTTTGACAAATTGACTTGAAATTTTGCACAAATGTTCCTCTTAGCAACCGAAATTAGTTGTATAAATTTGGTTGGAATAATTTAACCCATTTCGGTCTGGCGGACTTTCAAAAAATTTTGTGTTTTCGATTTGTGTCCAATTTTGCATTCCCCTAATTCTATGAAGTTGTACCTACTTTCAGAAATTGGACGTAATTTACTTACAAATTTTTTTTTGAACAATCGTCGGGTCGACAGGGGTTAACAACTTCCAAGTCTGTTAGTAAATTGAACTTCATTTTCAAAGAAGAACACATATACAAAATTTGAAGTTAATCGGTTAAATCATTTCTAATATATATAACAAAGCAACGAAAAAACCTATAAAAAGCTGTTGGGCCACGATGGGTTAACGGAACTCTACAAATATTTTTTTGTGGCTTCATTTATAAGCAAAGTAGTATTTCAAAAAATTGGCTGAAGCTTGCGTTTTTACAATTTGCAAGCTTCCGGGCAACGCCGGGTAAATCTGCTAGTATAACATAATATAAACAATTCATACAAACAACACACAATCAAAATTGCGTTTACAAATTTTATCTTTTATTAATTTTCTATTGCAAACTCTAATTTTTATGGCATCCAATTTTAATATTATTTTGGTTGCTAATTGTGCTACTAAATTTTATTAAGTACTTAAATCAAAACACGTTTTACAATAAAATGTCATATAAATCTAATATATAAAGAAGAAAATTTGTTTGTTTATTTGTTTGTTTGTTTGTCCAGGATTCACGTGAAAACCACTGGTCCGATTGACACCAAATTTTAGAGGAATAATTTTGGGAGCCCGGGGGGTGACATAGGCTATGTCGCATTTTTATAAGTCAACAGGTTGCGGCTCCAGAGCCGTTTTAAGCTTTTTCGTTTTTTTGATGTCGAGCCGAAACGGTTTGACCGATTAACTTGAAATTTTGCACGAATGTTCTTCTTATTAAACGGAATTAATGGTATAAAGTTGGTTGAAATAAATTAACCCCTTTCGGCCCGGCGGGCTTCCAAAAAATTTTGCGTTTCCGATTTGTGTCCAATTTTACAGGGTGGTTTTGCAGTCAAAAAGAGAGGCTGGCACAAATTTTTGTTGGGTTCGGTTAACCCGTTTGGGCACGAGGGCGCAATGAAGCTTTTTCAATGTTTTTGATGTCGAGTCAAAACTGTTTGACCGATTGACTTGAAATTTTGCACAAATCTTCCTCTTAGCAAACGGAATTAGTTGTATAAAGATGGTTCGAAAATATTAAGCCATTTCGGCCCGGCGGGCTTCCAAAAAATTATTTGTTTCCGATTTGTGTCCAATTTTACAGGGTGGTTTTGCAGTCGAAAAGAAAGGCTGGCACAAATTTTTGTTGGGTTCGGTTAACCCGTTTGGGCACGAGGGCGCAATGAAGCTTTTTCAATGTTTTTGATGTCGAGCCGAAACAGTTTGACCGATTGACTTGAAATTTTGCACAAATCTTCCTCTTAGCAAACGGAATTAGTTTTATACAGTTGCTTGGAATATATTAACCCATTTCGGCCTGGCGGCCTTTCAATATTTTTTTTGGCCGTTTGGGCAAGAGAGCGCAATGAAGCTTTTTCAATGTTTTTGTTGTTGAGCTTAAACGAACACTTTTTTCAGCTAATCTTGAACACATTTTTCAGCTAATCTTTATTAGCAAAGCTCACAGGGTTAATTTGATTTTTATCATTTAACCCCTTTTGTCACAAGGGTTCATTAAATTTGATCTCCTTAAAGAGTTCAATCTTTAATATAAATTTGTTTTTCTGTTGAAAAGGTTTAATCAATATGTTAAAAAAAAAACAATTGTTCGACTAACACAGTTTAAAGTTAACGCAAACATTGCATTATTTCACAAGCTCACCAAAAAACATGATTGCGCTCTATTAACCCGTTTGGACCTAATGTATTTTTTTTAAGTTTTTGTTGGCCTGCTTAACGGTCGAAAACAATATTTTTAAAACTTTTAACTCATGTCTATTTGTAATTTTCTAAAAGGTTTTGAATGCAAATTTCTAATCTAATATATAAAGAAGAAAATTTGTTTGTTTATTTGTTTGTTTGTGTGTTTGTTTGTTTGTTTGTTTGTTTGTCCAGGATTCACGTGAAAACCACTGGTCCGATTAACACCAAATTTTAGAGGAATAATTTTGGGAGTCCGGGGGTGACATAGGCTATGTCGCATTTTTATAAGTCAACAGGTTGCGGCTCCAGAGCCGTTTTAAGCTTTTTCGTTTTTTAGATGTCGAGTCGAAACGGTTTGACCGATTCACTTGAAATTTTGCACGAATGTTCTTCTTATTATACGGAATTAATGGTATAAAACTGGTTGGAATAAATTAACCCCTTTCGGCCCGGCGGGCTTCCAAAAAATTTTCTGTTTCCGATTTGTGTCCAATTTTACAGGGTAGTTTTGCAGTCAAAAAGAGAGGCTGGCACAAATTTTTGTTGGGTTCGGTTAACCCGTTTGGGCACGAGGGCGCAGTGAAGCTTTTTCAATGTTTTTGATGTCGAGCCGAAACAGTTTGACCGATTGACTTGAAATTTTGCACGAATGTTCCTCTTAGCAACCGCAATTAGTTGCATAAATTTGGTTGAAATAATTTAACCCATTTCGGCCTGGCGGGCTTCCAAAAAATTTTGTGTTTCCGATTTGTGTCCAATTTTACAAGGTGGTTTTGCAGTCGAAAATAAAGTCTGGGACAAATTTTTGTTGAGTTCGGTTAACCCGTTTGGGCACGAGAGTGCAAAGAAGCTTTTTCAATGTTTTTGATGTCGAGTCAAAACTGTTTGACCGATTGACTTGAAATTTGGCACAAATGTTCCTCTTAGCAACCGCATTTAGTTGTATAAATTTGGTTGGAATAAATTAACCCATTCCGGCCTGGCGGACTTTCAAAAAATTTTGTGTTTTCGATTTGTGTCCAATTTTACAGGTTGATTTTGTAGTCTAAAAGAGA
The DNA here is from genome assembly GCA_963082915.1 of Dolichopus griseipennis. Taxonomy (NCBI): domain Eukaryota; kingdom Metazoa; phylum Arthropoda; class Insecta; order Diptera; family Dolichopodidae; genus Dolichopus; species Dolichopus griseipennis. The sequence continues at coordinate 44,947,140 of OY720444.1, read as the reverse complement.
GGCTGCAAAAAGGTTTAGTTAAGTTCGATTAACCCATTTTCCACGACGACGCTATGAAGTTTTCTATATATTTTATTTTCTTATACGATTCAAAGTATTTTATTGAAAATTTTGTACCAGCATTTTAATTAAAACCCACAGGGTTAATTTGGTTTTGACCTGTTTGTGCGTTTTGAACAAAGATTCAATGAAATTTTCAGTTTTCTTCAAATGAAATCTAAAAATCAAAAAATTCAATTTGTTATATATAATGCTTATACATAGTACATAGTATTTTAAAACAGTTTTTCCAAAAAATAAGCCTACATTTCTCTCATAAAATCATAAAAAAACGAGGAAGAGCGTATTACAACTTTCAGGACTAAACAAAATATAAGTTGAAAAGCGAATTTTTAAACCTTTTCTAAACCATCGACTATATTTTATTCAAGCGTTGGCAATTCAAGAAAATCCCCTTTTGACCTATAGTCATTTTAATTCAGTTAACATTGTTCACCGGAAACCTACCATCCTCAACTATATCGTCAAGGAGCACCAAATTGTCAAGAAGCACCATGTATAGAAAAATTAGAGATAATCGTTCAAATTGTTTTGCAAACTGTTTTTTTAAGTTTTTGTTTCGCAATCGATTAAAAGAACTCGACAAACCTTTTTTTTAAGTATTCCCCTAATTCAAAGAAGTTGTACCTACTTTCAAAAATTGGACGTAATTTAGTTACAAATTTTTTTTTGAACAATCGTCGGCAGGGGTTAACAACTTTAAAGTCCGTTAGTAAATTGAACTTCATTTTCAAAGAAGAACACATATACGAAATTTGAAGTTAATCTGTTAAATCATTTCTAATATATAGCAAAGCAACGAAAAAACCTATAAAAAGCTGTTGGGCCACGATGGGTTAACGGAACTCCACAAATATTTTTTTGTGGCATTTATAGGCAAAGTAGTATCTCAAATAAGTGGCTGAAACTTGCTTTTTTACCATTTTCAAGCTTCCGGGCAACGCCGGGTAAATCTGCTAGTATTATATAAAATAGAATATTAAATTTTTATATTAGTTATACCCATGCGCATAATGTCGGGTACTGGTAAAATAAAATAGCTCCTCTATTTGCAATTCATCGATCTAGACATGATTGATATAAACTCAAAGGTATGAATCCGATTAGCATCGAAATTGATTTAGCTATATGTGTCCAGCAAAAGAATTCAAAAACTAAAAGAACTAGAGGTTTCAAATTTACATAAAGCGATTTTGAGACAATTTGTAGATTTCTGATAATAATAAAAAAAAGTCGCGGTGATATAAAATTGTTTCTCTGTTTGTGACGCATCGATTGAGATATAATATATCTAGAGCTAAAAGTTTGGAACGAATCAACATTGCAAAGTAAATTGATTCTTCCGTGTGTCAGCCAGCATAACTCAAAACCCAAAAAAGTTTTTTAGATTTTTAGAAGAGAAATTTACACAAAGAGCTTTTCAGCCAATTTATAGGTTCACTATTGTTATACCCTATATCTATGAAAAAGGAAAAGGGTATATTAACTTTGGTATGGTGTTTGTAACCACCTAAAGGAAGCGAGCTAGATATGGAAAAGTATATTTATTTCTGATCAGCGTGACCTTCTGGATATTGCTATGTTCGTCCTCCCGCCCGTAAGCACGATAACTCAAAACTAATATAAAATGAAAAACTAATATGAAATTTTAACTGTTCGTTACTAGCACTTAAAGCAAAGCAAAGGACATTGCATATGCGCGAAATCGACCAATGGGTTTGGATTACGGACCTTTTAATCATTCTATTGAGAAGTCCATAAGTCATTTTAAAACCATAAAAGCTAACCAAATTAACTTTATATTACTCAAAACATTTTCTAATTATTTTACCTATTCAAAAATATTAAAAATTCTTACTAATTTCTCTATTTAAAAATAATAAAAAACAAAAAACTTGTAATAAATGTTGAATACATTTATTTCAATTCAGTTACAAAATTGGAAAAATTTTAAAAGCTTTTTATCACAAAATTTAATAATTCAAAATTGAAATTAATTAAATTCCTTAAGTTTATAGTTTAAAAAATATAGAAGCTTAAAAAATAAAATAGTCGAAATTGCATATATACTGGATTCTTTGAACGCACTAATACATGTAATTGTTATTTCCATGGCTAGATGAATGTGAAACTAATTTAATTAATCTTAATAATTATAATAATGTTTTCTCATGCAGAAAAAAAGTAAGAGTTGTGGTGCTTGTGTATTTATTCATAAAAACCTGCACTTTAAATTACATAATATATATTGTGATGATTACAAAAGCTTAATAACAATTACGATTGATTATTCCAATAACAAAATTAATTTAACTGTAATTTACAAACCACTTGAAAAACCAAATATTTAATAACCAGTTTTAACGATCTACTAGAAGTAAACCTAAATAATCTACGCAAGAAACATACTTACCTATTATGATTTTAATTATAATATAATGAATAATGCTGATTTTGGTTTGGTGATCAAACCAACCAAACCAACATCAGGTACCTTTTTAGATCAAATTATAACAAATAATCTACAAGTAAATATAAACATTAGCTGGTAAATAACCCAGTAATCTCCCAAAAAATGATGTCAAATCTAATTGCTCAGAATTAATTACAAACTTAAATACAAAAATTAGCGTTGCCACATATCATAAATTACTTCGAGTACAAAAAAGATATTAAACTCTAGACTTAATAAAATCAAACAATACTGGCATAGAAAACTGGTAAAAAATTATGATGTGTACTTACGATATAAATACAAATTTGGCTTAATAAATATACAACTACCAAGAGAGAAAAACGTAGAATATTTGAAAATTTTGAAAATACCAATGGTAATCCTAGGAAAATCTGGCAGCATGTTAAAAACATGTTAAATTATAATCCTAAACAACAAAATGAATTCTTTACGAATGAAAATAATACAGAAAATTTCAATAAACTGAATCGATTCAATGAATGTTATGCTAATATTGGCAAAAATCTAGGTAAAAGTTTTAACACAGTGTACATTCCGAACTACAAAAACATTGAATAAATTCAAATTCAAGCAAATAATTACAAATAAAACAATCAAACTAATAGATAACTTGGCGAATACAAATGCAACAGGTTATGATAATATCTAAACAAAAATCCTAAAAATATGTAAAAATGAATTACTAAATAATATAAAAGACACAGTGAATACTTCACTAAATGAAGGTACTATGCCAAGAATTCTAAAAATTAGTAAAGATATCCGAGTATACAAACGAGATGGAGATTAAAATAATATATGTAATTTACGATCAATATCAATATCATCAATAATAGGGAAAGTAATAGAAACGCATGTTAGTCAACTGGTCAATTATTTAAATAAATTTAACCTAATTTCTCTTAATTGCCTCTTTGATCTGATTACATATTATGTTCAAGATGGAATTGGGAAAACACTAAAGGTATATTTATATTTTTTGATTTTGCTAAAGCATTCGATTCATTTGATAGGAAGATATTGTTTTATATTATATATGAGTGTGGTATCATGTGGAAGGAATACAAATGGTTTAAGGACTAAAAAGTGATTTAAAATAAATTGAATATGGCGTAATACAAGACAGTTCGCTTGATCCTATATTATTCAGCTGCTTCTTTAGTAGCTTCTCAAAATTTGATTTAAAAGGTAAGGCATTCTTGTACGCTGATGATGTAGCTAAAATTTTAAAGGCGAAAATAAATAATGAGTTGAAAAAAATAATGAACCTGGATAATAAAATAAAAGGGAACTGAATGTCCCGTCATAAACTTACTCCCAATGTAAAAAAAACCAGATTCATGGTATTCAAAAAACATCTAAACTTAAGGTTAAAAGTGAATTTTAAAATTTGTTTTATTGATGAAGTCCAAGTCTATAAATAATTAGGTATTTACATTGACAATGAATTAAAATAGTCGATTATCAACAAATTAAAGTTATAATATTTTTCAAGGATGTATGTATATATATATATATCCCTTTGGTACTTCACTGATGTTAATATTAAAACAATTTAATTCAATACAATAATAAAAATAATATTAAAAAAGTGCATTAATTAATAAAAAAAAAAATTAATTATTATGTTTTATTTTTCATTAAAATGAGTTAAAATCTATTCGATTACCGGTAAATCACTCTTTGTTTTTATCATCAAACAACATGTGGTCAGTTTTGAAGTTTGAATGTAACTTATTTAAAAATCTTTATAATCAATTGAAATTTAATTTTAGTTCCGTATTACAATTTGTGCGTTGAGTTTCTTCTATTCTATATAAAAAAATAAAATTTAAAATTCTACCTAATTAAAAATGTATTAAAAACAAAAAGAAATTAATTCAAATCAAAGTGATGATTTGGGTAATGTTGAAGAAAAAAAGTTTGAATACGTGACTGGCTTAAGAGTAAATAGACATTTAACCCATTTGACCCCATTGTACTCATTTGAGTACAAAAATCATCATCATCTAAATGTCAACATTTTGGTACGTTTTGCGTGCAAAAGTCCCATCCTTGTTAATAATTATTATTTAACATATTTAGGGAAATTTCCTTGTAAAATTTCATTCAGTTCAGCGTTCTTTACTTCGAGATATAATACTTTATATTTCATGCATTTGAAAAAAGAAGTTTTATTGTGTAAGCCATTCAACTTTATTTATTTTCTCATATATAGAAGTGAAATTTTTTTATCTGGCATATTGTATTTTATTGGTAAGATATATACATTTTTAGCACATTTTCAAAAAATTTTGTAAAAATGTGCCTATATAGTTTCACTCTGTCCGTTCGTCCGTCTGTCTGTCTGTCTGTCTGTCTGTCTGTCCGTATGTTTACAAAAACTTTTACATCGTTTGAAATATAGAAAAGAAATTTTAACCACAAGTAGGTATTACAAAAAAAATAATTTCGTAGAAAAATTTTTTTCTGTAGCCCCACCCGTTAGGGAGCTGCAGCCCCCCAAAGTTGGGAAAATCCCTATATTAAAATTGTTATAACAAAAGTTCTATTAGGTGTATTTTCAACGTGAAAACGGCCAAAGATAGCTAGTTTAATATACTTTATAAATTTTTAAAAAATAAATGTTTAGGGTTGCCATACGGTACTAAAATTTACCATTATGCAAAACTCAATTTTTGCAAAATTTTTGGCTCCACATATCTTTTAAACGGTTCAAGCTAGGGTCTTGAAATTTTGGCAGTAGTTAGATCCTCAGAAATTAGTAGGAGAAGATTAACAAAATTTTTTTGTCAAGCCCCATGTTCACGAGCTATAATGGCTCGAAAATTGAAATTTTGCTATTTTTAAACACCTGTAACTTGAATACCTGTTTAAATATTTTTTCCTTAATATACAAAATTTAAAGGTCTAACGTTATATTTTAACATATGTTAAAGGTTTTTCTTAAATTTAAAAGGGGTTCTTTAAATTGAAGAAAGTGTCTCCTAGTTTTAACCATTTTTGCCTAAATAGTAAAATTTTAAGAAAAATTCCAAATTTTGGTGGAATTCACAATTTAATTCCTAGAACCTAAAAAAGTTTGGGGGAAGGGGATTTGTGAGGATTATGTCCTTGAGAAATTTAGCAACCTTCCCCATAGAGGGGCTAATAGGGCTAAAAAATTAAAAATTTTCTGTTTTTATAAGTAAGCAGTAACTTAGTCACTGACATATATATTTCCTAAATAAAACGTTAATATTGAAGCTTCAACATTATATTCCGATAAAATACTTAGTATGAAACACTATATTATTTAGAAAATGTGCTTTTTTAAAAACCCTTGGTTTTTTTTCATCACTTGTTTAACTGTGAATTCAAATATATTCAAAAATTTTTGAATTTCGATTTTTAACTTTTTTATTTTAATGTACTCGTATGTACTCGAGTACATTGGGAACTAAATGTCGTTTTACTAAAAAAAATTTTTCTAACAAAATTATGAATTTTACACCTAAGTAAATACCAAAAATTTTTACGGAAGAACTTTCAGACATTTGCAAACAGCTATTGAGGATATAGGAGGACATGAAAGTAATATAGATTTTGTTATATTATCTCCTGCAGTTGATTATCAAACTGATATAGAGGATATTGATGAAGATGATATCAAAGCGGATACTATTCCATTAGATTTACCTGGCGAAATTGAAATTTTTTCATATGGTAACTCTGAGAGTGATATTGAGGATAATATTCCACTATCACTTTTGTTACAATCAGGAAAATCTCATAAGCCATCAGCTAAAAAGATATTGGTTCAAGAATATATTGAACCAGAATGGGTTGATCAAATAGAAGATATCTATGTGAATGAAGGATATGAATATTTAGCTCGCCAAGAGAATGTCAAAATAGAAATTGAAAATTTAAATCCAGTCAAAAATTTTTACATTGGGGAATATTTCATAGAAATATTTCCATAGATGAAGAGAGAGTTAAGTATTATGGTCATCACTCATAGAAACAATTTACTATAGGACAGCCAGTACGTTTTGGATACAAAAATTGGATGATTTGCAGTTCCACGGGTTATTGCTATAAGTACGATACTTACTTTGGAAAGCAGTACGATAAGGAGCTGGAAAAAATGCCTCTTGGATCGAAATTCGTTTTGGATTTACTGCAAGTAGTGGAAAAACCACTTACATAAATTAAAGCTTCTTTGCTACTTTTCATATAAAAAATAATATCAAAATTTTGTTAAAAATAGATAAGTGTTATTTCTTATTTTATAACCTCGTTTTGTTCCCATCGTACCCGTTTGAATAGACCCTATTTTCCAACAAAATGTTGAAAATTTAATAAAAAAAATATATAAGCTTTAATTTTTATTGATTTTTCTATATGAAATTACAAATTATTCGTCATTTTGAGAAAAAAACAAGTAAAGAAACAGTCAGTCGGTGCAAACGACTTAGAAATACCCTACACCTATTTGGTTCAAATTTAATGGGAAGTCCATAAGTCATTTTCAAACCATAAAAGCTGTTATAAGTTTGATCGTAAGATATAGCTAATCAAATTAACTTTATAATACTAAAAACATTTTCTAATTACACTATCTATTAAAAAATATTACAAATTCTTACTAATTTATCTTTTTAAAATTATTAAAAAACAAAAAAACTTGAATTAAATGAAAATATATTTATTTCAATTCAATTAAAAAAGTAAAAAAATTTGAATTATTTTATTGCAATTATTTTAAATTGTTAGTTTATATACGTATTAGAAAAGCTTATAAACGCAAAATATGAAATAAATGTTTCAAATTTAGAACTTTTTATATAATTCATTTGAATATAAAAAAAAAAAGTTTACATAAATGCAGCAAGTACCTTTGAAAATAGCTTAATTATTGTACACAATGGTTAATTATATACCACCTATGGAAATAATTATAAAATATTATACAAAAAATGTTTTATGGTAAAATTCTTAGCCTTTTAAAAATATAAAAGTGTTAAATTATAACGGAAATATGAAAAAACCTTCATGTATCAAATTTCAAGTTTCTATCTTCATGGATTTCGAAGATAAGCTTTATAATTTTGGGATTTCTTAGGAGCCACCTGAACCACCACTACAATTAAGTCTAAATTTCGGGAACACATAGGAAATAGGAAACAAGGAAATATATTCTTTGACTTCGAAATTATACTCGTTTGGCATCAGATCGATCAAAAGCTTCTAGAATCCGATCTCATTGTTCGAACTCGACCAGAACCAATTCCCATGGTACTTTCATTACTAGTAACCTAGAGTTTAATTTTCATCAAAATAGCGGCATTATTTTTTGAATTATACTGCTTTAAGATATATGTTCTTTAGTCCTTGAACTTTCCAAAGGTTCCAGAACCCGAAACCATGGTAACTTCTAAATTTGTTTGAAGTTACTAAGGTTTGATGTTAAGGTCTTCGGAACTGTGTGGATGGTCCTCAACCCACTACTCCAATTGGTCCCAAATTTCAAGAGCACCAAGCAAATAGAAAGAGACACCCTTATACTTGGTCCAATCTTGACCGTACGCAATTCCCGCCTTAGTCTCTCTAGTAACATACAACACAAATTTGATGAAGATAGCGTCATTAATTGTTGAGTTATCATGATTTTTTATATATGTTCGTTAGCCCTTGGACCGATTAAAAGGTCCAGAATCCGAACCCATGGCTCGATTTCGTCCATTTGCAATCCCCACCGTAAATTCAGTTCTAGTAACATACAGTTAGAATTTCATCAGGATCATTTTTTGAGTTGATCGTGCCTACTGACGGACGGACATGGCTATATCGTCTCAGGAGGTCACGCTGATCACAAATATATATACTTTTCCATATCCAGCTCGCTTCCTTTGGTGGTTACAAACACCATACCAAAGTTAATATACTCCTTTACCTATTCTATAGGTGTAGGGTATAAAAATGTGTGGGACCAAATGGGTTAATATATATTCCATCCGAAAAGCAATTGTATTCTTTTAAATATAATAACAAAATAAATAAAAGATACAACTGCTATTTTAAAAATTGTAAAGCCAACATTGTTCTAGATTCTTCAGCACACAAAATAATAAAAAAAAATGGAATACTACACACGGTGACAAAGTGAAATGATGTTAAAATTAAATTTACTGAATTCAATAAAAAATTATAGTAAAAATGTATGTTTAAAACAAACGGGTGCCAGAAAAATATTTGAAAAAGTGCGATTAGAAAATAAGACGGCATCTAATTTATTACCTTATTCAAGCATAAAAAGTTCTATTAATATAATTAAAGCCAAAAATATACCTTAATCACCTAATAACCCTGCAGAGGTCAAATCTATATTTCAAGATGAACAAATTTTATTGAAATATGGTACATCAATGATAGACGAAAAAACACCTTTCTATAAAAACACGTTTATTGAAAATGAAGTTTCTTACACAATATTTCTTTCTACAAAAATTTGCAATGTGTTAGAAGAATCATCGGTATTACATTTTGAACGTCATAATATTATTGATGGTACATTTAATATTGTACCAACCTCGTGTAGCTACAAGCAAATTTTAATTGTTTATATTTCTTAAGCCCAACACATAAGTATTTATAATAAAAATTATTAATTAGATCTTTACATTATAGAATCGCTCACTCATTTTAAAATTAAAATTTATAACGAAAAATTTATATTTTAAATGTATCCATTTGCTTGTAACTTAATGCCGCATGAAAGTGAAAAAGCATAATACTCACTTAATTTTTTTTTTGTTTTGCCGGCACCTCTACGTGCTAACTGTTTAAAATATCAAATTTCAAGGATTTTTCTCGGACTCAATCAATGTTACATCAGGAGTACCGCAAGGTAGCCACTTAGGTCAACTCTTGTTTAATATATTCATTTCCGATCTTTCTAGTAAACTTTTCGGTGTGTCACATGTTGCATTTGCTGATGATCTCAAGATTTATCATGTAATTAAAAAGAGTTCCGATGTTGCACTACTTCAGACAAATCTCAATAGTCTGCAAGAATGGTGCTTCTCTAATAAGCTAGAACTAAACATTGAAAAATGCAAGGTTATAAGTTTTACACGTAAGAGATCTACCATTACTTTCGGTTATAAAATAAATAATGTAAACCTTGAAAGAGTTAAAAATATTACCGACTTAGGGATTCTGTTGCATGTTAAAATGATATTCCATCTTCATTATGAGTATACAATTTCTAGGGCAAACAAAATGCTCGGGTTCATAAAAAGAAGAGCTAAAGAATTCAGCAACATCGCTGTAACTAAAGCTCTTTACTGCTCCTTAGTACGATCTATTCTTGAATATGGTAACATTGTGTGGGATCACTCATTTCAAATACATTCTTATAGAATAGAATCCGTGCAAAAGCAATTTCTTTTATTTGCTTTGAGAAATCAATATAATCCTAGAGATAGCAGGCAAATTTTTTCTTCTTGCTTTACTTTTGACGTCTTAAGAAAAAACATTGAAGTTCAGTTTTTAGCAGATAATTTTAAAATAAATAATGGGGGCAGAAATACGAGAAGCACTAAATATTTAGTTGAAAATACTCATAGAACTGAATATGGAAAAAATGAACCAATAAACAGATGTTGCATTACATTCAATAAACACAGTCATCTTTTTTCAACACAAATTTCTAGATACACTTTTAAACGTAAATTAAAATTAAAATTTCTTAATGATCTATGACAATAATTTTAACCTTCAATATGATATACTCGTATTACACAAGTTCACATTATTTTATAATTCTATAATTTAGTTATTTTAGTTTTTTTTTTACTTTATAAATTGCATTTTAACTGTGTTTTCGCTATGTATGCTTTTTTTACATCATGTTAATTTTAAGTTTTAACTATAAGAATTTTTTGTAAAAACCTTGTTTTAGTTCACAATAAAATAACACATACAATTTAAAAATGAGATAGTACTAAGCCTTATAATATGTAGAAATGTCTTAGATTTTCAATAAATACTGTTCTATTTTTTTATATTATAATAATTTTGTATTTGATGTTATATATTTAATGTTATATGGTATTCTATATCAGTGATTTATATTATTTAATGGAACTATTTGTTCACATTTTGTATTTATTTATATTGTTTTATTTTAAATTATTGTAAATTTTTTTATACATTTCTGGTTTAACTTTAATGAAGGCCGAGGATATACCAAAAGCGTTTGCTTTGTTAAAGGAAGAAGCGGTTGAGTGTGATATTGTATTTAACGACTTTATTACATATTATTGTAATCAATGGATTAAGAAGGTAATAAATATATATATATATATATATATATATATATATATTTTAGAAATTAAACAGATTTTGTCAGATTTTTTTTTTGTACATAAAAATAAATAACGTGTAGTGTTATAGTGTGTTAACTTTATTAGTGTTAACTCACTGCTGATGAGACACAGGAACATAAGAAAATTATGGTGTTATGACCCACTATAATGTGTCATAAAGCAACAAATTTTGAAAAATATTATGGGATTATGATTAAAAATTTTCTGAGCTTATGACCCACCTATGTCATACCCCCACTATGGTGAATCATAACTCCAAAATTTAATTATGGCTTTATGACCCACCATAGGTAAAAAAATAAAGAAAATATATATGTGCTTGTTGAAAATATTCGGATTTTGTTAGTTATTTTAAGTTGTTAGTTTATATACCTGTTAGAAAAGCTTATAAATGCAAAATATGCAATAAATGAATTCCAAAAAATAATTACAAATTTAGAACTTTTCATATAATTCATTTACATAAAAAAAAAAATTTTACATTAATGCATTAAGTACCTTTGAGCATATCTTAAGTATCGTACACAATGTCTTAATTACATATCACCTATAGTAATAATTCAATATAATACATGATATAATAAAAATTAAAAAAAAGGAATTGCAGCAGCTATGAAATTCATAGGAAGCTACAAGAGTGCTGTCATCTGCGAAACTTTGGATTGGATTGGAAATTAACGATAGAAGGTCATTGATGAATATTAAGAAGAGGGAAGAAGAAAGAACAGATCCCTGAAAGCAGCATGCCGTACCCGTCCTAAAGCTTTAGAAATATCCAGCTCTACAACATCAGATACACCAAAGGCGTGAAGGCTAATATTGAGCTCCTCACAAAGATAAGTCATGAGACTACCAGTTGCACGACGGGCTCTGGACAAGTATTGTCGATCATGAATCAAACCATTACGATTCAGGTATTTCAATAGCTTTAGGTTAACGATTTTTTTCATTACTTTAGAAAAGGCTGAAATTATAGCTATAGGGCGGTAAGTTGAGGGATCGTTTTTATTACCTTTTTTTAGAATTGGAAAAGCGTGTGCAATCTTCCATTGGGTCAGATAAGGTTTTTTAAGAATCATCGTTGTGATTCCATCAGGTCCGGCTGAATTTTTGTTTCAACCCTCGATTGAAAAAGAATTTTTGCTTTTTGATAACTCTCTTGCATCTGTTTCGAGCCACAATATAATTGGCTCTGTGAGACTCTAATCCGCTGTTCTGGTATTGCTTAAAAGCTTCCTCGTTTTTACGAATGGCTTTTTGCAAGTGCGATGAAACCGCGCTTTGTAATCCCGTTTCATACTTTTCATGGAGTGAGGAAAATACAACCTCATTTTAAGTCAAATGGTTTCACTAATTGCATTTGCGGCGAAGTTGACATTTTTACCGCGGAAGCACAATGAACAGTCCAAAGCTTTGAAAAAAATTGTTTAACCCTTCGCAGTTAGCACGACTATATTGCCATCCTAGTGTTTTGGAAGAGTACAGTGCTTACTGACTACAGTGCTTACCAGGAACTTGTGCCTACCAGACAATGGTCAGAGCCCTCCAAGGGACAACTAACTGAAACCACATATTTTTATCAACTCGGTCGTGGACCCTAGTGGGATTTTGGACAAGTTGAGAGAGATGGAAATGTGATGAGAATAATTGAACTCGTTTCCCAATTGAGTTTTGACTCAAAGGAGAGTTACTTGCAAAATTAAGCCAGTTTTTTGTGCCAGAACAACTTCGGTTTCTGCACAAGATTCCAATTTCATTGATCTGGTTTGAAATATTTTCAATTTAACACAAAATAAAAAGAGCATAAGTGAAATTTAGAATATAAAATTAGAATTTGTGCTGTGTAATTAGAATTAAAATTTAAGTAAATGAAAGAAATTATATTATAAAAAATAAATAAATTATATTAAGAGATAAATAAAAGAGAGTTACTTAACTTGCCACCATCGGAAATGCGGCCATATTACCCCAATCACAACACTTAGTTTTTTTTATTTTTTTTATAAACACAAACTAAATTGAATTTTAAAAGAGAATGAAAAAAATTTTTTTTACAAGATGAGACAGCATTGGGTTTCTTCGTGTTGAATTGAACACAATTATTTTCACCCCATTTATGAATTTTTGCTAAAGCTACAAGGGTGCTGACATCTTCGAAACTTTGGATTGGATTGATAATTAACGATAGAAGGTCATTGATGAATATTAAAAAGAGGGAAAGAGAAAGTACAGATCCCTGAAACACCCCATTTGGAGCTGCAATGCTTCGCAAATTGAAACTTTACTATTTTTAAGCACCTGTAACTTAAATATCCGCTAAAAATCCCTATATTTAAATTCGTATAACAAATATTCTAAAATATTTCTTCTCAATCAAGAAACGGTAAAAGAGAGCTGTTTTTAAAGCTTTACAAAAATATATCGCTTAAATTAATAGAAATGCCATACAATACTAAATCAACGGTTATTCGAAACTCAAATTTTACAAATTTTTTGGCCCCAAATATCTTCTAAACGGTATCTTCTAAAACAGGGTCACGTTCCCCGTTTATTAATCAGTAACATATTCGCTAGTTTATATTTTACCAAAATTAAACGTTCATCATGAAGATCGAACATTATATTTCGCACTTGTTAACAAGTTTTCTTGTGTGCATTGGGATAATATTCTAAGTATTGGTTTCACTATTATTCATAATTAATAATGAATTGATAAAATAACTAAATTATAATATTACAATTTATTATACCCTACACCTATGAAAAGGAAAAGGGTATATTAACTTTGGTATGGTGTTTGTAACCACCTAAAGGAAGCGACTAAATATGGAGCAATGTCCGACTGTAGGCACGATAACTAAAAAACTAATGGAACTATCTTGATGATATTTTAACTGTATGTTACTAGGACTTAAAGTACGGCGGTGATTGCATATAGGTGAAAACGGCCCATGGGTTCGGATTCTGGATCTTTTAATCGTTTTAGGGGTTACGAACATAAAAAAAAGTAAAGAAACAGTCAGGGGGTGAAACGAACTTAGAAACACCCTACACCTATTTGGTTCAAATTTAATGAGAAGTCCATTAGTCATTTTAAAGCCATAAAAGATTTTATTAGTTCGATCGCAAGACATAGCTAAAGAAAATTAACTTTATAATACTAAAAATATTTTCTAATTATTTTATCAATTCAAAAATATAAAAAATTCTTATTAATTTATTTATTTAAAAATATTAAACAACAAATAAATTTGAAATAAATGGATTCGTAAAACGCGATTACAAAGTTACATATTTAAAACTTTTTATCCAATTCAATACAATGTGTGTGCAGCGATTACTTCTTTTTAGGATTTTTAGCTGACGTGAATTTACTGTTGAATGATTTAGTACCCTCTATTAATTATTTCAATTTTAAATAAATTTTAAATTTATTCTCTTAATATACTTATTTTTTAATGTTTTAGTAAACTTGTATACGAAATATTGATTTGTAATAATTTAAATATAAAAGTTTAGGTGAAACCGTTTGGGCACGAGGGCACAATGAAGCTTTTTCAATGTTTTTGATGTCGATTTGATCGATTGAGTTGAAATTGTGCTCAAATATTCCTCTTAGCACCCGGAATTTGTTGTATAAATTTGGTTGGAATGAATAAACCCATTACGGCCTGGCGGGCTTCCAAAGAAAAATGGGTTTCCGATTTGTGTCTAAATTTGCAAATATAAATTTTATTTGCTTAAACGATTAAAAGAATTTTATTGAAAATTTTGTATCAGCATTATAATTATAGGGTTAATTTGGTTTTGACCTGTTTACGCGTTTTGCACAAATATTCAATAAAATTTTTAAATTTTTGGTACTAACGCAAGCTAACCATTATTCCAAAAGCTCACTTAATTAATAAGACTAATTTTTTTGCTCTCCTTAAAAAGTCTTAGATAGTGGAAAAGCTAAATGAGATAATATTAATAAAAATAAAGTTAATAAAGAATCCGAATAATATTATCTTTAAAATTAAATAACATAACATTTTCCTTCTCTACATTTTTTCGTAAGTCTTTGTTTTTTTATCTACTTTGCTTGTTGTTTTTTTTTTAAAAATAGATTTCAGTGTGAAATCGAAGTTTTCTTCAAATGAAATCTAAACAGCTAAAATTCAATTTCGCAATTCAAGTAAACTACTATTGACATACTCGTAGTATACTGACATAATGGAAAATTTAGTATACCCCTTTGGCGTATAGTGAAACGGGTATAATAATACTTATGTGTAAACTAGCTATTACCCGGTGCACATTTCTCTTCCCTCAATGGAGTTTTAGTTTAAGTTGATGTTATTGAAAAAAGTTAACACAAAAATTGCACATGGTGTACATAATTTTAAAATGTAATAAAGCAATTTTTAAAACGATTTTTTTATGATTATTCTAGAAATTTTTCAACAAATTTATCAAACTTAAAAATAAAAAAAAAATTTTAATTCTGTTAACATTATTAGCCGGAAACACAACATCCTCAACTCCATCCTCAAGAGCACCAAATTGTCAAGAAGCACCACGTATAAAAAAATTAGAGTTCAAACTGTTTTCTTAAGTTTTTGTTTCGCAATCGGTTAAATATTTTATTAAACAATTCCCTAATTCAAAGAAGCCTTACCTACTTTCAAAAATTGGACATAGTCCTTTACGCATACAAAATTTAAAATCAATTGGTCAAACCGCTTCTGCTTAAGAGTAAGCTAACGAAAAAATCTGTTAAAAGCTGCTGTAGCGCAATGGGTTAACGGAACTCAACAAACCTGTTTTCGAGACTTTGATGAAGCAATATTTCGCAAAATTGGACGTAATATCCTTCCAAAAAATTTTTTTGGACAATTGTCGGGCGGCAAGGGTTAACAAATTCCAAGCCGGTTAATAGAGTGAACTCCATTCTCAAAGAGGAACACATATACAAAATTTTTAGTCAATCGGTTAAACCATTTCTAATTTATATGAAAATAACGAAAAAACCTATAAAAAGCAGTTGGGCTTCAATGGGTTAATGGAACTCCACAAGTATTTTTTTTAAGGCTTTCTTTTTAACCAAAGCAGTACTATGAAAAATTTGCCCGAAATTTGCTTTTTTACAATTTGCACGCTCCCAGGCAACGCCGAGTAAATCTGTTAGTATTCATATATGTAAGGTGAAATTTTAAATTAAGAGAGATTTTAGACTTGGCTTCATAATCAGGACTGGCGCTTTTCCCACACTATTTATGTATGTGCATATGTGGAATTCTGAATTAAAAGAGGTTTTAAAATTGGGTTCCAAATCACGGTGTTACCTTTTTCCAGAATACTTATATATATATATTCAGATTCGCAATCAAGAAGGATTTTATAATAAATAAATATTCTGGAAAAAGGGAATACTCTGATTTTGAACCCAACTTTAAAACCTATCTTAATTCAGAATCCCTATTTTCTTATATTTTACATATGTAAATATTCTAGGAAAAGCGAAAATCCTGATTTTGAATGCAATTCAAAATCTCTCTTAATTCAAAATTTCACATATACATATATATACAATAAATTCTGTAATACCCTGGTTTTGAATCTAATTCCAAAATCCCTTCTAATGTACGCATTTGTCACGGATTTTTTTGTTTGTGACATGACAACAAATTTTTGTTTTTAATATGTAAATAAATTATTATTAATATGCTACATATTATTACTATGCTATATACTTGCATTTTAGGGTATATTGTCTTACAGTGAGTCTTGATGCTCTAATAATTTTCAACACTAATTAAAAAATAGCTTCAATGTTTTGTGAGTCACATTATCCTAAAGGTTTCTGTGGTGTTGTAACCCATAGCAGGTGGGATATTTTGCCCTTCAATTTTAGGTGACTCTTTAAATCCCAAATTTCGTTTAGAGTAATGTGTTTCACCGACTGTGGGATATATTCCTCCTACAATATTTGGGGGATATATATGTCTCTCCTCTGGTGGGACATATTACCCAAGGGCACATGGCACGTCGTCTGCAACGTAACGTAATTTGCAAACAATGGAAAAAATTAAAACATACAAAGTCTTAGAATAAATTTTTTGGTTTATAATTTTATATTTGCTCTTTTGATTGTGACATCCACGTAATCGTTCTGACTAAAATATGGCTTATTAAAAGTGAAAACTCATTTTTCAATATAGAAAGATTAGTGCCTTATTTTGGAAATAGGCAAGAGCCGTATGATTGGGTTGTAAAAAACATTAATAACCAGGAAGAGTGTAGTAGAGTAGACCAATGTCAAAATTTCAAACATTCAGCTTTATTAGGTGTAGAGTAATGCTCATATAAAAGAAGGAGTTGTATGGCAGCTACTCGAACCCTTTGCAGTAGACCAACAAAATTTTGCAGTAACTTTGACCATTAAACTAAACTATTTTTTGCCAAATTTCAGACACCCAGCTTCATAAGGTGTAGAGTAATGCTCATATAAAAGAAGGAGTTGTATGGCAGCTACTCGAACCCTTTGCAGTAGACCAACCAAATTTTGCAGTAACTTTGGCCATTACACTTAACTATTTTTTGCAAAATTTCAGACATCCAGCTTCATTAGGTGTAGTGTAAAGCTCATTTAAAAGAAGGAGTTGTATGGCAGCTACTCGAACCCTCTGCAGTATACCAACCAAATTTTGCAGTAACTTTGGCCATTATACTAAACTATTTTTGGCAAAATTTCAGACACGCAGCTTCCATAGGTATAGAGTAATGCTCATATAAAATTAGAAGTTGTATGGCAGGTACTCGAACCCGTGGACCAAAATGGCTGGATATAAATAGCGATTTCGGTTTTTGCATAAAAACGAATTTGTGAAAATTTCGTAATCCTAGCTCCTTTACTTTTTGAGTTATCGTGATGACGGACATACATAGCTAAATCGATTTATTTTTCGATTCTGATCCGATCTATACACTTGAGTCTATATCTATCCCCCCTCCTTCTCTGCGTGACAAACGTAATGGCAAATTTATTATACCCTATATACTATATAGTCTATATAGGACTATATAGTCATACGGGTATAAAAATTTTTATAAGGGAAGAAATAATAAGCCATACATTGTTGTAGCTGAATTGACAAGGCACAAAATAAACATGAACGCTATTTGTAGATCATATGAGACTCGTGCATCAGATTTTTTTATCAATTAGATGAAATTACGATAACTTATAAGAACTTCATAATTCTAGCTAACATGAATCTAAATTTACTGGATGCAGAAAATTAACAAAAACACTCTATTATGCAATGTGTTTCTTATATGTAATAAAATAACTCCGAAGCAAGCAACAAGAATTGGCAGATTGTCAAAAAACCATTATTAACCATCTTGTTACCGATCTGGGTGAGTACAATTATAACTTTGCCATTACTAGTACTGCGCTGTCTGACAACGAAATTTTTATCATTAATATGAACTCACACCTGCAAGTGAAGAAAAACAGAGTAGAAAAAGATTTTGGATTATGAAAAAACCAAGTATGAAAGGTTTTTCTTGATTCTGGATATCTATAACGAATTTGACTAATTCGTGGCTGATTTGCGACTTATTGTTACTTAGAATACTAAAACCATTGATGTTACAAAGGAGAAAATAAAAAAAAAATAGATGCAAAAAGAAATACTCGAATTCTCTTCTCAACTATCGCCAATAACAGAAAAATTAGTAGATAAAATTATACAAAACTCAATTTTCCTCTAAAGCCTTAAAATAGCATTAGTAACGCCTATAGAAAAGGATAACATTTGTAACGCCTATACATATAGCAGTATCAACAACAGACCCGCTAAATTACTATCTCTATCTGTACTAAAATCAATGCCAAAAATTTTTTGAAATGATTATAAAATATCACCTTAGTCTTGTTTTTAAAAACAACGACATTTTGCATGAGGAGCAATATGGTTTTGAGAATAACTCCAACACCTCAGCAGCATGTCTCTGCCTCTTAAATTGTATAACTAATAGCATTGACAGTTGTAAACTTATAGCTCGTATGTTCATAGATTTACAAAAAGCTTTCGACTGTTTTGACCCTCAAATACTCAAATTAAAATTTAAGAATCTTGGTTTAACCACTGCCAACATAGAATTTTTATATGACTAATAGAATTCAAAAAGTAATAATCTTGAAATCAAGCAAGTGATGAAAAAAACGAATGGTTTTTAAAAAATAAATTTTCAAAATTATAATATAGTGTTTCATACTAAGTATCACTTATTTTTATAAAAATATTAAAAAAAATAAATAATATTATCATTTAGTATCAATCAGAATATGGATCATTATTACAATTCAAAAATTGAAAAAGAAGAAAGAAAAATTGAATATGACCAAAATTTTCAAACAACAGCCTCAAAAATCCAATCGGATACCTAGACGTGAATAAACACGGATTCATTCATCCATATATAAATATTTCATCCCCTTTTGGTAGACCACTAAAGATATTAATTGATACTGGCTCATCCTCTTCATTTTTAAATCCAGGATATATTCATCCAAACAATTTAATAACTCGTGAACCAATAACTATTTCCACCATTTTAAACAAGTATAAAATAAACAAAGAGGCTTATCTTCCCATTTTTATTGAATTCCAACAACAAGGTTATTTAAGATTTTTAGCTTTTAAATTCCATGGTTACTTTGATGGATTACTTGGATTAGATTCATTAACTTCGCTTAACGCAAAAGTTGTCTTATCTAATAAAACCTTAATTACTAAAAATTCAGTTATATCTCTTAAATTTAACCCAATTTCATGTCTGAAAAATACAATATACCGGCGAACTCAAAAACTATAGTTAAACTACCAGTAGATATACAAAATGGTAATATATATATAAACGATTTAGAAATAGAACCAAATTTATACATTCCAGAAGGAATCTATAATTCTAAAAATTGGTTTAGCATATTCGAAAGTATTAATAAATCTAATAATGACAAAACATTATTTGTTGAACAACCAATAAAAGTCGAACAAACACAACCGAATGACTTTATAGAAATAAATAATTTTAATATATCATATGATAATAATGAAGCACCTGACATATCCAAAACTCTTCGAATAAGTCACGTCAACACTGAAGAAAAAAAGGCTCTTATTAAAATTTGTAAAGAATGCGAACCAGTGATGGAAACCATTTAATTTTTTTGGTTGGTTTGGTTTCGTGGTTCGAAAATATTATAGTCTTGGTTTTGGTTTTGGTTTCGGTTTGCCAAGCCATGAAAACCTTGGTTTGGTTTTGGTCTTGGTTTGGTTTTATTGAAAGGAAATCAATAAAGTAAATCTTCAATTGAATATATTTTAAAAAATTATTTATTAAAAAATTAAAAATATAACAAAAACAGAATAATAATAAATGCAAATCCAATATAAGTAAGTCCACCAGCATTATAAAAATAAAAACTATATAGGAACTGAAAATAAAAAAATTATCCATTATTATATTATTTACAACATATATGTAACATTAAAATTACCTATAAAAACGAGATCAGGAGTTTAGTTTTAGTAAGAGCATATTTTGCAATACCTCTTCCCCCAACCTTTCTCTCTGATCACTTAAAATAAATTTAAGAGCAGAAAATGCTCTTTCAACAGACACTTGCGTAGCAGGTACAGCAAAAATAATTTGAGCAATATTGTATAGTTCTATTTCAGATTGTTTTCTATTTTCCCAATATAAAATAGGATTATCCGTTTTTGGTATCCTTTTTATATTGTCAAAAGCGTCAATTCAATATGAAATTAAAAATGTTGCAAATTTTTTTATTCGTGAGGGCTAGATTATGCATTTCAAAATGAAAAGAGCTGAATTGCAAGGTTTGTTTTGAAAGTGTCTAATGACTTTTTTAGTAAAAACTTTAATTGCTCCTGCAGGATTTTATTTCATTTTAAATTAAAACCATAAAACCAACTAATTTTTTAGTGGTTTTGGTATGGTTATGGTTTTTGTATTTTAAGTTATGGTGGTTTTGGTTTTGGTTTTGGTTCCTTAAATTTTGACTGGTTTTTTGGTTTTTTGGTTTGGTTCAAAACCGGTTTCCAACCCTGATGCGAACACATTTTTTATAAAGGAAATGAGAAATTAACTTTTACGAATAAAATAAAACATCATATTAAGACAACTGACGACGTACCTATTTATACCAAGACATATAGATATCCCTATGTACACAAAGAAGAAACACGTCGACAAATAACGGACATGTTAGAACAAGGAATTATAAGACGAAGTTACTCCCCTTGGAGTGCCCCAGTCTGGATGGTTCCTAAAAAACAAGACGCAAGCGGTAAACAGAAATGGAGACTTGTGATTTATTATCGCAAGTTGAATCAAAAGACAATAAGTGACAAGTACCCGTTACCGAACATAACAGAAATATTGGACAAACCTGGAAAATGCATGTACTTTACGACTCTTGATTTGGCAAGCGGATTCCATCAAATTGAGATGGACCAAAACGACATTAAAAAGACGGCCTTCACGGTAGAAGGAGGACACTACGAATTCGCACGGATGCCCTTCGGGTTAAGGAACGCACCGTCGACATTCCAACGAGTTATGGACAATGTACTAAAAGATCTCCAAGGCACAGTATGCCTTGTATATTTAGATGACATTATTGTGTTTTCTACAAGTCTTCAAGAACATATTGAAAATCTTAAAAAAGTATTGCAAAAACTTAAAAACGCAAATTTCAAAATTCAGCCAGACAAATCAGAATTTCTTCACAAAAAAATTGCATTTTTAGGTCATCTTGTTACCACCGAAGGTGTAAAGCCTAACCCTATTAAAATAAAAGCAATAAGAGAATTTCCACTGCCTAAGCCAAGAAAATAAATAAAATCATTTTTGGGACTTTTAGGTTATTATCGCAAGTTCATTAAGGACTTTGCTAAATTAACCAAACCACTAACTATGTGTTTAAAGAAAGATGTTGAAATTAAATTCAGTAAAGATTATATTCAAGCTTTTGAAATGAGCAAAAACTTGTTAACAAACGACCCGATTCTCCAATATCAAGACTTTGACCAACCATTTGTACTCACCACAGATGCGAGTAATTACGCTCTAGGAGCTGTGCTTTCGCAAGGACCAATAGGCACTGACAAACCCATTTGTTATGCTAGCCGAACCCTTACTGACTCCGAAATCAACTACTCAACTATCGAAAAAGAATTGCTAGCCATTGTATGGGCTACGAAATACTTTAGACCGTATCTATTCGGTAGAAAGTTCAAAATAGTGGCCGACCACAAACCTCTAACGTGGATTATGAGTCTCAAGGACCTAAATTCTAAACTCTAAGATGGCACTTAAAACTAGAAGAGTATGATTACGAAATAGTTTATAAAAAGGGAACTAAAAATTGTAATGCCGATGCCTTAAGCAGAATTAAACTTAATGCGAATATTTACCTAAGTTTAACTGAACTAGTTTGTAACACCGACCAAGCAACTATTCATTCCGCAGAAGAAAATATGAGTGATGTAATAGAAATATCCGAAAGGCCACTGAATGAATTTTCATTACAACTCATTTTAGGAAATTCAACAGAAACAGACGTGAAATTAGAAATGTTGTTTAAAAACAAATAAAGACGTACTATAAAAAATACCAATTTTTCCGAACCTTCTATAATAGAAATTTTCAAGAAATATATTTCACCAAACCGCTTAAACGCTATTTTTACTAAAAACGATGATTTGACGTTTTAATAAATGACAAATTAATTATATGACGATATGTTTTTATTTCGTAAGACTAAAATCGTACCAAATGTAAGTAAATTTAAATAAAATTGTACTTTAGTTTTATACAAAAACGAGGAAGAGTGTGGTAGAGTAGACTGTGTCAACTCTGGGATACCCGTATGACCGTAACATATACATTATATCATCCGCTTAATTACTTTTGGCAAAATTTCAAACATTCAGCTGTATTAGGTGTAGAGTGATGCTCATATAAAAGAAGGAGTTGTATGGCAGCTACTCGAACCCTTTGCAGTAGAACAACAAAATTTTGCAGTAACTTTGGCCATTACACTAAACTATTTTTGGCAAAATTTCAGACACCCAGCTTCATTAGGTGTAGTGTAATACTCATATAAAAGAAGGAGTTGTATGGCAGCTACCCGAACCCTCTGCAGTAGACCAACAAAATTTTGCAGTAACTTTGGCCATTACACTAAACTATTTTTAGCAAAATTTCAGACACCCAGCTTCAATAGGTATAGAGTAATACTCATATAAAATAGGAAGTTGTATGGCAGCTACTCGAACCCACTGCAGTACACAAACCAAATTTTGCAGAAACTTTGGCCATAAAACTAAACTACTTTTGGCAAAATTTCAGATATGCAGCTGTAATAGGTGCAGAGAAATACTCATATAAAAACAGAAGTTGTATGGCAGCTACCCGAACCCATGGTCCAAAATGGCTGGATTTAAATAGCGATGACGGCTATTGCAAAAAAATGAATTTGCGAAAATTTCAAGATTCTAGCTCCTTTAGTTTTTGAGTTATCGTGCGGACGGACGGACGGACGGACAGACGGACGGACGGACGGACGGACAGACGGACGGACGGACGGACGGACATACATAGCTAAATCGATTTATTTTTCGATTCTGATCCGATCCATACACTTGAGTCTATATCTACCCCCCCTCCTTCTCTGCGTCACAAACGTAATGGCAAATTTATTATACCCTTTGACTATATAGTCATACGGGTATAAAAATATTGACAGCCTGTGATTAGTCTTACACAACGAAAACATATCATAGAATTGATTTGTCATTTTATAAAACGTCAAAATTTGGAACTGCTTAATTTGTAATTCAAAACATTCAAACAATCAAAGAAATTGTTGACTTTATTTCAGTTAAAAAATAAAAAACAAATCATTTTTAATTCGATAACTCAAGTTTATGTATATAGAGCAGTTCCAAAATTTGATGTTTTATAAGATGACTAATAAATTATATGATGATATGCTTTTATTGTGTTAAACTAAAATTTTACAAAAGGTGAGTAAATTCAAATAAAATTGTGCTCTTGTCTTACACAAAATTAGCCATTGACAGCCCGTGGAACTATTCTATACTACCCTCATAATACAAAATAAACGTTTTGGTTCTCTTATCTGTTTGCTACTGTTTCTTAACAAATCGGTATGTATTTTGTTCTGAAAGTGTAAGTATGTACATTTACAATATTGAATTTTATATTTTTTAAATGCGGCAATTCTGTTTATTGGCGTAGCCATTAAGCTGAAAATGAGCTTCGTCGGTGAAGATTATTTTGTTAAAAAAATTCTCATTTTCTTCTTGTTTTTCGATTGCCCAAGAAACGAATTGCCGACATTGCATGGTCAGTTGGTTTTAATTTTTGCGTCAGCTGGATTTTATAAGCCTCTAAATGGAGATCACGATGCAAAATATTGAATAATGTGGATTGTTTGATGTTTAATTGCTGCGAACGATGACGAATAGAAGTTTTTGGATCTTCTTCAACACTTCTGCTCACAGCTGCTACATTCTCGGTTGAACGGCCACTACGTTGATAAATGTTGTCTCTGTTATCAAGAACCGATCCAGTTTCTAGAAATTTATCCACCAACAGCTTGATGGCACGATTTGTTGGAGAATTTTCTCTACCAAATTTTGTTCGAAATTTCGTAATTACATCATATTTTTACGGCCAAAGTGATATATGCTATGATCGCATAACACAAACGAATCTTAAAGTATTAATAAATCAAGATGGCTTATCAACAAATTATAAAGAACTTTGTAAAATATATTACGAATATCACGATAAAATAGGAATTCACAAAGATGATGCTACGAGTGACAAAGATTTAAAGTCATACAGAATGCACATAGATAATAAATTTAGAGATTACCTTCAAAAAGGTATCATTTAGAAATTTTTCAATAACAAAAAAAAAATTAAATCAATAAATATTCTGTATGTTAATATTAGAAGTATGAGAAATAAATTAGACGATCTAAATTTATTGATTAAAATGCACTTTCCAGACATTGCTATTCTAAATGAAACATGGATTTATATATCTGAAATCCCATTTATGCGGATTTCTGAATTTTCAGCACATTCATTCATGTAGATATACAAATCGCGGAGGTACCTTAATTTATATAAACAACGCAATTTACAATTAATGAAAAACTAAATACAATCGGAATATAATTACTCAATTGTCATCCCAATATGAAAATGTTTACAATGTATAATGCTACTGACAATTATAAAAATGAGTATTTAAATTCACTGGGTATTCTTCTTAAAATATTAAATAAGAACTGCATCACTGTAGGTAACACAAACATTGATTTACTCCAAAGTAATGAAATCACAACTACTTACGTTAACATAATTGATTCGTACAACTTTAATATTCTCAATGACACTACTATTTGCGGAATTACTCGTCAAACCCTTAATTGCAGCTACCAAATTGATTGTAATTCGTAATACTATTATTAATCATGGAAGTATTATCGATCATGTTATTGCCAACTCTAAAACCTTTTAAGCACTTATCAAATTATATGATAATCCCATTAGGAACCACAAAGTTTTGAATATTAATATTGAATTTGCGATAAAAATGAGTATTTAAATTCACTGGGTATTCTTCTTAAAATATTAAATAAGAACTGCATCACTGTAGGTAACACAAACATTGATTTACTCCAAAGTAATGAAATCACAAATATTGAAAAATGCGACAATAAGCTTGAAACAATGACAAAAATAACTCTATAGTTATTATAAAAAACAAACTGGAATGTATCTCATAATCTAGTTGCGCAAAAAGTTGAAATGTATAACTCATACGATAAAATCACGGAGTGTTTAGAAGAAAGTAAAGCTATAGATTCTTTATTCAAAACAGTCAGAATTAGAAACCAAAACCACTGGATTACAACTTCCATACTTAAAGTAATCAAAACGAGAAATAACCTATATTCTAAATTTCGCAAAAACATAGACAACTCTGAATTACAAGACCGGTATAGAAGAACCAAAATTAATGTTCAAAAATTAATAACAAGAACAAAAGAATATTACTTTAACAACCAAATGTGTGAAAGTGTCAACAATCAACAGATTTGGAAGGTAGTCAAAAAGCATACAAATCTAAATATCTCAAATAAAAGACTTAAAATTTTGTATATGTGTTCCTCTTTCAGAATGGAGTTCACTCTATTAACAGACTTGGAATTTGTTAACCCACGCCGACCCGACGATTGTTCAAAAAAAATTTGTAAGTAAATTACGTCTAATTTTTGAAAGTAGGTAAAACTTCTTTGAATTAGGGGAATGTTTAAAAAAGTGTTTTGTCGAGTTCTTTTAACCGATTGCGAAACAAAAACTTTAAAAAACCGTTTGCAAAACGGTTTGAACGATCATCTCTAATTTTTCTATACGTGGTGCTTTTTGACAATTTGGTGCTTCTTGACGGTAGAGTTGAGGATGGTGGGTTTTCGGCGAATAATGTTAACTGAATTAAATTCTTTTTTTTTTTATTGTTATTTAATGAAATGTTTCGAGTGAAATTTGATTAATTTTGTTGAAAAATTGGAAGAATTATTCTAAAACAAGTAAAGCAACAGTCAGTCGGTGCAACCGACTTAGAAATACCCTACACCTATTTGGTTCAAATTTAATGGGAGGTCCATAAGTCATTTTAAAACCATAAAAGCTGTTATTAGTTTGATCGTAAGACATAGCTAACCAAATTAACTTTATAATACTAGAAACATTTTCTAATTACTTTATCTATTCAAAAATATTACAATTTCTTACTAATTTATCTATTTATACATATTAAAAAACAAAAAAACTTGAATTAAATGTAAATATATATATTTCAATTCAATTACAAAAGTGAAAATATTTGAATTATTAAATTTTGTGATAAAAAGCTAATCAAAGCATATTATATTTAATAATTCAAATTTGTCAAAATTGCAATTATTTTAAATGGTTAGTTTATATATCTAATAAAAAAGCTTATAAACGGAAAATATGCAATAAATGTATTTCTAAAATACAATTACAATTTTAGACCTTTCCATATAATTCATTTAAATATAAAAATAAATTTTACATAAATGCAGCAAGTACCTTTAAACATAGCTGAACCACTACAATTAAGTCTAGATTTCGGAGACACATACGACAAAGGAAATATATTCTTTGGCTTTGAAATTAAACTCGACCAGAACCAATTCCCATGGTACTTTCATAACTAGTAACCTAGAGTTTAAATTTCATTAAAATAGCGGCATTATTTTATGAGTTATGGTGTTTTTAAGATATATGTTTGTTAGTCCTTGAACTTTTCAAGAGTTCCGGAACCCGAAACCATGGTACGATTTCACCCATATGCAGTCCCGTCATACTTTCAATACTAATTAACCCTTGTACATAATTGGAACGTTCTATTTTAATTTTAAGTTACTAGTTTTATTAATTTCGATGGCAAGCTTTTACACATTGGGGGGTCTGAGAGAGGTACTGAACCGCCACTCCAATTGATCCCAAATTAGGGGGACACGCAAGAAATAGTAAAGAACACCCTGGGCCAAATTAGAACCTTCTACATTTGTTTCAAGTTAATATCTTTATTAATTTCGAAAATATGCTTTAAGATCCTCGGAACTGAGTGGCTGGTCCCCGACCCATTACTCCAATGGGGCCCAAATACGAAATAGGAAGGGATACCCTGATACCAAATTTGGAGGTTCTATCTTCATTGGTTTCGGAATTATGCTAGTTTGGCCTAAATTCGATCAAAAAGTTCTAAGTTTCGAACCCATTGTCTAATCCTCACCGTACGTAATCACCGCCGTAGTTTCATTACCAATAACCTACAGCACAAATTTCATAAAGATAGCCTCATTAGTTGTTAAGTTATCGTGATTTTTTATATATATTCGTTAGCCCTGACACCGATTAAAAGGTCCAGAATCCGAACCCTTGGGCTGATTTCGCCCTTATACAGTCCGCGCTGTACTTATAGTACTAGTTAACCCTTTTACACAATTTGAACGGTCTATCTTAATTTTAAGTAACTATTTTTAGTAATTTCGATTATAAGCCTTTTAAACTTGGGATGGCTGAGAGGGGTACTGAACCACCACTCCAATTGATCCCAAATTAGGGGAACACGCAAGAGATAGTAAAGAACACCCTTGTGGCAAATTGGAAGCTTCTACATTTTTTCAAGTTGTTATCTTTACAAATTTTAAAGATATGCTTAAAGGTCTTCAGAAATGTGTGGCTAGTCCCCGACCAACTACTCCTTTGGGACCCAAATTCCCAAGGCCCTTAGGAAGTAGGAAGGGACACCCTGATACCAAATTTGGAGGTTCTATCTTCATTGGTTTCGGAATTATGCTCGTTTGGCCTAAATTCAATCAAAAAGTTCTAGGTTCCGAACCCATTGTCCAATCCCGACCTTACGAAATCCCCGAATTAGTTTCATTACTAGTAACCTACAGCACCAATTTGATGAAGATAGCGTCATTAGTTGTTGAGTTATCGTGATTTTTTATATATGTTCGTTAGCCCTTCGATCGATTAAAAGGTCCAGAATCCGAACCCATGGGCCGATTTCGCCCATATGCAATTCCCGGCGTACTTTCAGTCCTAGTAATCTACAGTTAAAATTTCATCAAGATAGCTCCATTATTTTTTGAGTTATCGTGCCTACGGACGGACGGACGGGCGGACGGACATGGCTATATCGACTGAGGCGGTCACGCTGATCACAAATATATATACTTTTCCATATCTAGCTCACTTCCTTTAGGTGGTTACAAACACCATACCAAAGTTAATATACCCCTTTACCTATTCTATAGGTGTAGGGTATAAAAAGGGTTTAAAAAAAGTTTTTTTATTTATATTTTAAAATTAACATGTACACCATGTGTAATTTTTGTTTTAACTTTTTTCAATAAAATCAACTTAAATTAAAACTCCATTGAGTGGTGGGGCAACGTGCGGCGGGTAATAGGTAGTTTACATATAAGTATTATTATACCGTTTGACTATAGGTCAAAAGGGTATACTAAATTTGCCGTTCTGTCTTTATACTATGTCAATAGTAGTTTTCTTGAATTGCCAACGTTTGAAAAAATATGGTCGATGGTTTAGAAAGGGTTTTAAAATCTGCTTTTCAAATTATATTTTGTTTTGTACTTACCTGTAAGTTCTACTACGCTCTTCCTCGTTTTTTTATGATTGAGAAAAATGTAGGCTTCTGTTTTAGAAAAACTATTTTAAAATACTATGTATTTAATCATATTATATACGAAATTGGATTTTTTAATTTTTAGATTTTATTTGAAGAAAAATGCAATTTTACACTGAAATCTATTTTTAAAAAACAACAACTGCGAAGTAGATAAAAAACAAAGACTTACGAAAATATGTAGAGAAGGAAAATATTGCGTTATATAAATTTAAAGATGTTATTATTCAGATTCTTTATAAGCTTTATTATACCCTACACCTATAGAATAGGTAAAGGGGTATACTAACTTTGGTATGGTGTTTGTAACCACCTAAAGGAAGCGAGCTAAATATGGAAAAGTATTATATTTGTGATCAGCGTGACTGCCTGAGTCGATATAGCCATGTCCGTCCGTCCGTCCGTCCGTCCGTCCGTAGGCACGATAACTCAAAAAATAATGGAGCAATTTTGATGAAATTTTAACTGTAGGTTACTAGGACTGAAAGTACGTCGGAGATTGCATATGGGCGAAATCGGCCCATGGGTTCGGATTCTGGACCTTTTAATCGGTTTTAGGGCTAACGAACAAATATAAAAAATCACGATAACTCAACAACTAATGACGCTATCTTCATCAAATTTGTGCTGTAGGTTACTAGTAATGAAACTACTTCGGGAGTTGCGTAAGGTCGGGATTGGACCATGCGTTCGGAACCAATAACTTTTTGATCGAATTTAGGCCAAACGAGCATAATTCCGAAACCAATGAAGATAGAACCTCCAAATTTTGTATCAGGGTGTCCCTTCCTATTTCCTTAATGTCTTTCAAATTTGGGCCCCATTGGAGTAGTGGGTCGGGGACCAGCCACACATTTCCGAAGACCTTAAAGACTATCTTTAAAATTAATAAAGATAACAACTTGAAAAAATGTAGAAGCTTCCACTTTGCCACAAGGGTATTCTTTACTATCTCTTGCGTGTTCCCCTAATTTGGGATTAATTGGATTGGTGGTTCTGTAACCCTCTTAGATCCTCTTAAGTTTTAAAAGCTTATAATCGAAATTATTAAAAATAGTAACTTAAAATTAAGATAGAACTTTCAAATTGTGTACAAGGGTTAACTAGTGCTTAAAGTTAAGCGTGTACTTCATAAGGGCGAAATCAGCCCTAGGGTTCGGATTCTGGACCTTTATATCGGTTTCAGGGCTAACGAACATATATAAATAATCACGATAACTCAACAACTAATGACGCTATCTTCATGAAATTTGTGCTGTAGGTTATTGGTAATAAAACTACGGCGGCGATTGCGTACTGTGAGGATTGGACAATGGGTTCGGAACTTAGAACTTTTTGATCGAATTTAGGCCAAACTAGCATAATTCCGAAACCAATGAAGATAGAACCTTGAAATTTGGTTTCAGGGTGTCGCTTTCGATTTCCTTAGTGTCCTTGAAATTTGAGCCCAATTGGAGTAGTGCGTGTGGACCAGCCACTCGGTTCCAAGGACCTTAAAGCATATTTTCGAAATTAATAAAGATAGTAACTTGAAACAAATGTAGAAGCTTCAAATTTGGCACATGGGTGTTCTTTACTATTTCCTGTGGGTCCCTCTAATTTTGTACCTTTCTTAGACCCCCAATGTGTAAAAGTTTATCAACGAAATTAATAAAACTAGTAACTTTAAATTAAGATAGAACGTTCCAATTGTGTACAAGGGTTAACTAGTATTGAAAGTATGACGGGGACTGCATATGTGCGAATTCGTACCATAATTTCAGGTTCTGGAACCCTTGAAAAGTTCAAGGGCTAACAAACATATATCTTAAAAACACCATAACTCAAAAAATAATGCCGCTATTTTGATGAAATTTAAACTCTAGGTTACTAGTAATGAAAGTACCATTGGAATTGGTTCTGGTCAAGTTTGGTTAATGATTTCGGATTCTAGAAGCTTTTGACCGATTTGAGGCCGAACGAGTATAATTTCGAAGCCAAAGAATATATTTCCTATTTCCTATGTGTCCCCGAAATTTAGACTTAATTGTAGTGGTTCAGCTATGTTCAAAGGAACTTGCTGCATTTATGTAAAATTTATTTTTATATTTAAATGAATTATATGAAAAGGTGTAAATTTGTAATTGTATTTTAGAAATACATTTATTGCATATTTTGCGTATAAGCTTTTCTATTAGGTATATTAACTAGCCATTTAAAATAATTGCAATTTTGAAAAATTTGGGTTATTAAATATATTATGCTTTGATTAGCTTTTTATCACAAAATTTAATAACTAGAATTTTTTCATTTTGTAATTGAATTGGAATAAATATATTTTCATTTATAACAAGCTTTTTTGTTTTTTAATATTTTTAAATAAATAAATTAGTAAGAATTTGTAATATTTTTTAAGAGATAGTGTAATTAGAAAATCTTTTTAGTATTATAAAGTTAATTTGGTTAGCTATGTCTTACAATCAAATTAATAACAGCATTTATGGCGTTAAAATGATTTATGGATATGTCATTAAATTTGAACCAAATAGGTGTAGGGTATTTCTAAGTCGGTTGCACCGACTGACTGTTTCTTTACTTGTTTTTATTATTATTATTAATATTATCTCATTTAGCTATTGCACTATTTGAGAATATTTAATGAGAGCAAAAAAATTGGTCTTATTAATTAAGTAAGCTTTTGAAATAAAGGTTAACTTGAGTTAATACCAAAAATTTGAAAATTTCATTGAATCTTTGTGCAAAACGCGTAAATAGGTCAAAATCAAATTAACCCTGTGGGTTTTACTAATTGTAATGCTGGTAAAAAATTTTCGTTTATCGTTTAAGCTAATAAAATTTAGAGAAAAATGCATGGCGTCGTCGTGGAAAACGGGTTAATCGAACTAGTTACGATTACGGGTTAACTAAATTTCTTTGCATCCTCTCTTTTAGATTGTAAAATCAATCTCTAAAATTGAACACAAATTAGAAACACAAAATTGTTTGCAAGTCTGCCAGACCGAAATGGGATAATTCATTCCAACCAAATTTATACAACTAATTCCGCTTGATAGGAGGAACATTTGTGCAAAATTGGCAGTCAATCGATCAAACCGTTTTGACTCAACGTCAAAAACATTTAAAAAGCTTAATTGCGCCCTCGTGCTCAAACGGGCTAACCGAACTCAACAAAATTTGTGTTAGCTTCTATTTTCATCTGCAAAATCACCCTGTAAAATTGGACCAAAATCGGAAACACAAAATTTTTTGAAAGCCCGCCAGGCCGAAATCTGTTAATTTATTTCAACCAAATTTATACAATTAATTCCAGTTGCTAAGAGAAATATTTGTGCAAAATTTCGAATCAATCGGTCAAACCGTTTTAACTCGACATCAAAAAAACGAAAATGCTTAAAACGGCTCTGGAGCTGCAACCTGTTGACTTATAAAAATGTGACATAGCTTTTATCACCCCCTTGGGCTTTCAAAATTATTCCTTTAAAATTTCGAGACAATCGGACCAGTGGTTTTCACGTGAATCTTGGACAAAAAAACAAACAAACAAATTTTCTTCTCTATATATTAAGAAGATGAATCTACTGGTGTTTTTTTCTGATATGGCTTAAGAATGTACTATCCCTTCAACTTTTAAATCAGAAAAAAAAGACTGTAACAATTATAGATCAAATCCTTAACAAACTGTCTTTCAAAAATTTGTATACTAATTCAAAACTAATTGATGACCATCTGGTGAGCTTCATAAACACATCATTGGATAGAAAAATAATGTAGTAGCTATTCTTTTAGACTTAAATAAAGCTTTACTCAAGGCACAGTTCTTGGTCCTATTCTTTATTTAGCTTATGTGAATAGTTTTAACAAAATTGGTCTAAGTGGACATTATTCAATGTATACAAATTTTCAATAGTCTTTCTAACAATATAAAATATGCCCGTAACTAAAGAGTATTCAATAAAAGATTGAAAACTGAATTTAAATAAAAGAATAATTGAAAAAAAAAAATAAATTATAATTAAATTAATAATTCTTAATATGTTTAATAACATTAAATAATATTTATTTTATATTTCTTAGATACAAGCTATTTATAAGTGAGATTTATACCATTTTTTTTTTATAACTGTCTATCTCAACTTTAATAAAAAAAAAAGAAAAATTGCCCATCAATAATTAAATGGCCTTTCCATTAAATTATAATTATCATAATTCACTTTCATTCTAAAATTAGCTTATCTTACAATTTTTCATTAACCAAAATTATCACCTAATTTTAAACTAACCCAATTTTAAAAACTTAAAAGAAAACAAAAATAAATTATCCAATGCACTTATGCGTTGAACAATATAGTTAACAAATACGTAAACTGAAATAAAAATCTTTTTGTTATTTTTTTTGTACTATTTGTATTACACAAATGGTCAATGCATTTATATTTTTTAAAGCCTACACCTATGAAATACGAAAAGGATTTATTAACTTTGGTATGGTGTTTGTAGCCACCTAAAGGAAGCGAGCTAGATATGGAAAAGTATATATATTTGTGATCAGCGTGACCTCCTGAGTCGATATATCCATGTCCGTCCGTCTGGACCTTTTAAACTTTTTAAGGGACGAACATACAAAAAAGTCAGCACAAATCAAAAATTACTAACGCTACCTTCATGAAATTTATACTGTAGGCTACTCGTCATGAGACTACGGCGGGGACTACGTACGCTCGAGATCGGACTATGGGTTCGGATCCTAAAATTTTTCGATCGAATTTAGGCCAAACAAGCATAATTCCGAAATCAGAGAAGATAGAACCTGAAAATTTGGTATCAGTGTGCCTCTTCCTATGTCATTAGAGTCCTTGAAATTTAGGAGCAATTGGAGTAGTGGGTCGGGGAACATTCACAGAGTTCCAAAAAATTTAAAGCAAATCATTGGAATTAATAAGAAAAGTAATTAAAAATTAAGATTGAACTTCCAATTGTGTACGAGTGTTAACTTGTATTAAAAGAACGGCGGGAACTGCTAATGAGCGGAAACCGACATTGGGTTCGGGTTCTTCAACTTTTGATCGGTTCAAGGGCTAGCGAACGTATATTCAAAAAACACGATAACTCAAAAACTAATGGAGCTATCTTAATAAAATTTTAACTGTAAGTTACAAATACACAAAATATGGCAAGAACTTCATATTGGTGTCAAAAACTAAGAACGCTATTTTGATGAAATTAAAACTCTAGAGTACTAGGAATGAAAGTACCAAGGGGTTTGCTTATGGTCGAAATCCGACAACGGCTTCGGATCCTAGAAGTTTTTGATCGAAGTGAGACCAAACGAGTATAATTTCGAAACCAAAAAAGATAGAAACTTAAAGATTGGGACACATGTGCTTTTTCCTATTTGCTTTGTGTGTAAAATTTTGGATGAATTGGAACAGTGGTTTGCGTTTCACCCCCCTTACTCAAAGAACTTAAAGCATATATTCGAAATTAATAAAGATAGTAACTTGAAATGAATATAGAAGGTTTAAATTTTGTTATAAAGGTGTTTTTTTCCTATTTGCTTTGTGTCCTCGAAATTTAGACTTAATTGTAGTGATGGCTCAGGTGCCTCCAAAGAAATCCCAAAATTAAAAAGCTTATGAAACTTTAAATTTGATACATGATAGAGATCTGCACAAATATATTCCTTTATTAAAATTATCGAATGCATTCAAATACTGTATTCTAATTCTATACATTCGTTCTAAAAGCTTTAAATACGATGTCTAGTTAAACTACAACTTAACTTTATTTACTCTATACGTTTTATTTCAAATAAGAAATTGAAAAGCTTATTTCATAAATACTTTGATGTTTTGAAAATCAAATTTGAATTCTTTTAAGATACACCAAGTATACCGAGTACTCTAAATATAATGAAAAAGAAAAAGAAAAAAAGATAAGATAAAAAGACAAAAAGAAGATAAAAAACAAACAAAGCTAAAACTAACAAAACAGTGACAAAACAAACAAAGCTACATATTACATATTGATATAGTACATCTGGTTATACATACTACATATTACAATTTTTTTTATTATATTTGGTGTACTCGGTATATAAATACAAATACAAAAAATTTTCTATTTTCGTGTACACATAATAAATCAATAACATATTCATTCTATTCTACAATAATTTTGTATTTCATTTATTCTATTTTATAATAATTTTGTAATGTATGCATTTGGTTTTAAAGCTTTAAAAACAGAATATAAAAAGTTTTACTTATTATAGAATGTTTTGAAAGCGCTTTTAAATACATTTGTGCATATGTCTAATACACGAGCGATCTTTCCTATTTCCGTTCTTATTTAACACATTTTTATAATAAACGATTAAATTTTATTTTTATTATATCATATATTTTATTGAATTATTACCATAGGAAATATATAATTAAGACATTAAGTACGATACTCAAGTTGTGTTCAAAGGTACTTGCGCATGTATGTAAAATTTATTGTTATATATAAATGAATTATATTAAAAGTTCTAATTTGTCATTGTATTTTAGAAATACATTTATTGCATATTTTGCGTTCATAAGGTTTCTAATAGGTACAAAAAACTAACAATTTAAAATAATTTCAATTTCGAAAAATTTGAATTATTTAATACAGGTATAAAAGTTTTTTATCGCAAAATTTAATAATTAAAATTTTTAAAATTTTATAATTTAATTGAAAATAAAATAAATGCATTTTACAGTTATATAAATTTTTTTTTGTTTTTTAATATTTTTAAATACATAAATTAGTAAAAATTTTTAATATTTTCGAATTGATAACTTAATTAGAAAATGTTTTTGGTATTATAAAATTAATTTGGTTAGCTATGTCTTACGAGCAAACTAATGAAAGCTTTTATGGTTTTAAAATGACTTATGAACTTCTCATTAAATTTTAAACAAATAGGTGTAGGGTATTTCTAAGTCGGTTGCACTGACTGTTTCTTTATTTGTTTTTCGGAACATTTTAATTAATATAAAAAAAAAGAAATACAGGCAACAAGCCGAAAAATTACAGCCAATGGTGACATCATTTCATGTGTTTGATATAACAACAAATCGATAAAGTAATAATAACATTATTAATTGTAATTATCGATTTGCTAATAAGAAATATTCAGAAAAGTATTAGAATAATTTTGACCTTTAAATATGTGTAAAATAAGAAAATATTCCTTACAATTTTAGGAGTTAAATAGAGCATAAAAAAAAAATTAATCTTTTATTTTTTATTTATGAAACAAAATTTTCTGAATAAAATTCATAACAGTGTTCGTCGAAGAAAGTAAGTGGCGCAGTCGGAACGGATATTTTATAAAAACAATAGTGTTATATAAAAGAAAGTTTTTTTTTGTCAAAACATAAAATGGTGTTCAAAATTATTTCACTAATAGGAGTCAGAGACTTTACCTCAAAAATTTAATAAATAACAGAGGTTTTCTTTTTAAGATAAAACTAATTAACAAAATAAAATTTTTTTTTAAAAAAATAATCATAATTAAAATTAAAATAAATAAAAAAATAATTAAAAATAAAAAGAAAATTATAAAATAAAATATAATATATAAAATTTAAAAATCAATAATAACATTTTTTATAAAATAAAGCCTTTTGGTTAATTAAAACAAAATTTTAAACAAAATAATTTTTAATAAAACTAAAAACTACAGCTCCAAACCTACACAAGTTGAGTTCAGTTGAAAAGGTGAGAAATTGTTGAAAATTTTAGAGTTAGTACATTGTATAAGTTCTTAAGTAGGACTGAAATGGTCAAACTGTCTTATTAAATAAATTTAAAACTAAATTAACCGGTTATGCTAGCGAAATAACTGATATCAATAACCACGTTAATACTTGGTCGCAAACTGAAGAATTATTAATAAATAATTTTGGTGAAAGAAAGTTCGCTGTAGAATTATTCGAAGAATTACGCAGTGTTACCTTTCATCCTACCGCGGTCGACCTTTACAACCACATTAAAATAATTCTTATCAAACTAAATAATAAAATTAAAAATGAGGATAATTCAAGCTAATGTTGCAACCGCATTACGAATTTTTAAAGATAAACTTCTTAAACCAATGCGTTTCATTTTATGTAGTAGAAACCCAACAAACCTAGAAGATGCTATGAATATTTGGTATAAAGTTAATTATACCAAATACAACCCAAACAAATATCAAAATAATGTTTTTAAAAAAAATGTAAATGGCGTTCATAGGCATAATAATTATAGCAACAAAAGCAATAATAATTTTACAAACAATCATTATGTTAACAACAACACAACGCTAACATTTTCGGTCCAATTCCCAATCATATAACAATACCAATAACGCATATCACTCTCATTCACAATCACATAATAATAACAATTCCACATAATATATAAGTCTCACTTTTAATCATACTATAATAACAATCGGATATAATAATAAAACAAGTGATGAAAAAAACCAAGGGTTTTTAAAAAAGCACATTTTCATAATAATATAGTGTTTCATACTGAGTATTTTATCGGAATATAATGTTGAAGCTTCAATGTTAACGTATAATTTATTAAATATATACGTTGGTGACTAAGTTACTACTTACTTATAAAAACCGTAATTTTTTTAATTTTTAAGTTCTAATACCAACTTTTTTAGGTTCAAGGAATGAAATTGTGAATTCTAGCAAAATTTGGAATTTTATTTAGAATTTTACTATATAAGCCAAAATGGTTAAAAGTGACAGACACTTTCTTCAATTTAAAGAATCGCTTTTAAATTTAAGAAAATCTTTTAACATTATGTTAAAGTATAATGTTGACCTTAAAATTTTGTATATTAACAAAAAAAAATTTGAACAGGTATTCAAGTTACAGGTGTTTAAAAATAGCAAAATTTCAATTTTCGAGCGCTTATAGCTGCTGAACAGGGGGCTTGACAAAAAAATTTTGTTAACCGACTCTTACTAATTTCTGAAGTTCTAACTTCTCCCAAAATTTCAAGACCCCAGCTGGAACTGTTTAACAGATATGTGGGGCCAAAAATTTTGCAAAAATTGAGTTTTGCATAATTGTAAATTTTAGTACCGTATGGCAACTCTGTACATTTTAGTGATATATTTTTGTAAAGCCTAAGAAAGAAACTCTCTTTTACCATTTTTATATTGAAAATATAGCTAACATAACTCTTATTATATCAATTTAAATATAGGGCTTTTTTGGAATTTGCGGGGGCTGTAGCTTCGTCACCCTTCAAAATTAAGAAAAACCTTTGACACATGTTGAAATATATTTAAAGAGCTTTCAATTTTGTAAATCACAAAAAAAAAATTTGAACAGGTATTCAAGTTACAAGTGTTTAAAAATAGCAAAATTACAATTTTTGGGCCCTTGAAGCTGCAAAACAGGGGACGTGACAAAAAAAATTTGTTAACCGACTTCTACTTATTTCAGAGGATCTAACTACTCCCAAAATTTCAAGACCCTAGCTTGGCCCGTATAGAAGATATGTGTAGCCAAAAATTTTGCAAAAATTGAGTTTTTCATAATGGTAAATTTTAGTACCGTATGGCAATCTTAAACATTTTTCTTTTAAAAATTTATAAAGTTTATAGCACCAGCTATCTTTTGCCGTTTTCAGATTGAAAATACGCCTAATAGAACTCTTGTTATAACAATTTGAATGTAGGGATTTTCCCAACTTTGGGGGGCTGCAGCTCCGTAACGGGTGGGGCTACAGAAAAAAATTCTTTTACGAAATTATTGTTTTTGTAATACCTACTCGTGATTAAAATTTCTTTTCTCTATTTCAAACGATGTGAAAGTTTTTGTAAACATACGGATGGACAGACGGACAGACAGACAGACGGACGGACAGAGTGAAACTATATAGGCACATTTTTACAAAATTTTTTGAAAATGTACTAAAAAGACAATTCTTATAGAACCCAACAAAATCGGAATTATTTTACAAACAACCAAAGAAATCATGAATTGATGGAAGTTGTACTTACTTCCATAAATTGTAGAATTTGACTCTTGAAACAAAATCAGGGTAATAGCCAAAATTCAAACCGCAAAATTAAAAATTTTCACCCGATAGCCTCGGCGAAAAACAGGAACTTCCTTATATAAAAATACAATCGAAAAGAAGACGCTTAAAATTTATTGTAGACTTAGGTGCTATTATGAGCACAGTAAATAATGAAATTTGCAACCCAATTTACAAATCAAAAATAGATCCCATTAATATTAAAACACTACCCAGTACTTTCACTATTGATACAAAAATCATAATTGATCCTTACTTGAATTTGAACTTATCCTATTGAATTTGACGCTAAAAGAAAATTTGAATTTTTGGAAATCGATTTCAATGATAAATTCGATGGTTTCCTAGGTAATAACATTTTGAAACCGTTGCAATCCATAATTGACTACAAAAATAATAGTTTAAAACTGAATACCGGGAATAGCATTCCCCTTTACATTATATCTAATAAAAACGATGAAAAGGAATACAAAGTATTATACAACAAAGAGTGAGTTTTTGAAGATTTTATAAAAGTTTAATAAAGCCTTTTTTTATGAAGGTGATGATTAAACTTTCACCCACTCATATCTATAGATACCCGAAAGTGCATAAAAAAGAAGTCGATAAACAAATCGATGAATTGTCTTGTAAGTCGTAACTTAGTTGATTAAAGATCTTAGTTTAAAATATTGTTAAAATTTTTTGACTATACTGTGTTCTATAAATAATAATACAAATCTTTAGTAATGAAAACACGTTTTAAGTATATATTTTGTTATTCTAATTGTAATTTGTAAACTCATTTGTTATTTTCTATAGTTAACAAATGACATAGAAAATGCTCTTAAATTAACAATGTTCTATTTCTCCAAAGATTAATTTAAATTTTAAGACAAAACGAGTTCAAAAATTTAATAAGAATCAAATTTATACCAAATAGAACATAGCAGATATAATTTTAAAATTAGAACATTGAAATATTAATAAATATCACGATTTTTTGAAAAAGTTTTTTATTTTCAATTAAAATTAAAACAAAAAAAATTAAATTAAAAAAAATTGGAAAACTCTTATAAATCAATTATGTTTTTCTTTATTTTCATTGTATAACTATATATATATATACAATATACATTTTCAATAGATTTTCTAATGAAAAATCTAGTGAAAAATTATAATTGTATTTAAGTAAATCAAAATGAAAAACAAAAACAAATTGAAATTCAATTATAAAGAGAAAATTTTTTTTTCATTTACTTTGATTTTCTTTTGTAATTTTCTGGAAAAAATTATGCATTTTCTTTTCTTAAACATATAATGTTAACTACATGTTTCTCTAATTTTCTTTTCTAATGAAAAACTTTTTCTTATTTGCATGTTTTTTGAAGAAAAAAAGATTTTCTAAAGTTATTAAATGTTAAACCAGCGAATAATAAGACACAGCGATTCACCTTATTCGGCCTCTTTATGTGTTGTTCTAAAATAAATTGATGCATCAAAGGAACCAAAGTGGCGTATTGTCATTGACTATGGGAAGTTAAATAACATAACTATAGATGACAAATATCAAATTCCGAATATTGATGAAATCCTTGATAAAATTGGTCGTGCAATGTCCTTCACTATTATCGATTTCTAATCTCGTAACCACCTGTTGAATTTTAACAACAACTGTTGTTTAAAAATTTTAAAACTAATTATTGATTATATTCTTTAATAATTTTTTTGTTTTTACTTATTTTTTTCTTTTTATAATCATTGTTAAACTTCTTTCCAGGAAATTTTTTCTAACCCTTTACTGAAATACTCTCAGTAAGGTATACTTGAGGTACGAGTCCACTAAAATCCAAATAAAAAAGGGAAAATCCGATCCCAAAGGGGCGACAGTAAGAAACTCTTGCTGTAGGTATAAAAAGCATTAAATAAATAAAAGTTAATGTCATATAAGAATAAATATTAGGTAGGGATATCTCTCAAAGTTTCGGAAGAGACCACGGCGGCCGGCGAGGGCTTGGCTGAACGTTCAAGGCGTTCAGATAAGTCGCCAGTGGTTCATTATAATAATATTAATAATAGAAATAATTGGGATTAATTAATAAACCCCTTCGCTTTGAGCTCGAAGGTTCAAAGAAGTCAGCGTAAAAAAGGTTAAAAAAATAAGGAAACCGAAGAGGGCAATAACGAAAAAATATTGTTTGATGAAGGCAATATAAAGAAAACCCACGAGGGTAATAATGAAATTAAAAGTCCGATATTACAAGAAAATAATACGGAACTCAACTTCAGAATTAATGAGTTGGAAATTTTGTGTAAAGAATTACATAGAGAAATCTGTCAACTTAAGGCAGAAAATTTAAAATTAAAAAATTAAATAAATAGTGAGCCAAATGTATCCACAGATACTAAAATTGTCACATACGAAACGGATGAAGAAGAACTAATCAGAGAAACTGATTGGATTCTGAATAGAAAAAAAAATCCAAAGAAACGTAAAGCGGATAAGTCCCCAGATTTTAACAGATCTTAGGATTCGCTATTAAAACCATTTAAACCAAGGTCACTAAAAAACATAAACCTCCTACGGTAATTTTGAGCAATATAAAAAGCTATTCTCATATTATAAAATAATAAAAGAGAAAATATAAATGCTAACGTCAACATGATGACTAATGACCAGTTAAAAATTAATGTAGACAACGAAAATGAATATAGAGTTTTGACAAAATCTATAAATAAAGACAAGTTGGAATTGGTTACATATGAAAATAAACTGACTAGACCAATTAAATTTATGGCAAGAAATCTTCACCCATCATAAGAGCTAGAAAGTATTAAACAAGGGATGAAAAAAACCAAGGGTTTTTAAAAAAACACATTTCCAAAATTATGTTGTATTTAATACTGAGTTGATGGCAAAAAGTAAATCATAATATTTAATCGGCTTATTTTTTCCCATGTTATGCGCCGACTTTCTGTGTCGCAGCTCAATCAAACTATTATTGGCGCCGACCTATATCTTTCTTTTTTTTTGTTTAGTTCAAATGTTCAATGTACAAGGAGATTAAAATCTTTTTAAATTTTTCTTTTTTTTTGCTCTTTTTGTTTTTCTTTTTTTCTATATCTTCACAAGTGAATTAAAATTCTGGAGAAAAAAAATAAGTTCTGTCCGAAATGAAGTTAATACATTTTATTTATACAGTAGTTTTCATGTATAAAGAACTCGGTTTTAACAATATTATGTTTACAGCGACAGATGTTGAAAGGTAATGGTTTTAGTTTTTAGCATTTGTTGTGTTATGTATTTATTAGATCAACGTAAAATAAAAATATGCATCATTACATCAGTACCTATTAATTTTAATTATAATAAATATAATAAATTAAATTTTACCTAAAACTGTAAGTTGTTTATTACATTCACATTTCTTTTATTTAAAGTTATTATATTTAATTATGTTGCTTGGTGATTAATTTAGTGTTTTGTTCTGGCACATGAAAGCTACTATTCTAGCAAATGAGTTAGAAGTGTGCATTCTAGAATTAGCACATTCTACAATGTTCAAGTCTTATACTCATTTTTCAAAATTCATTTACTACGACGAATATTTTCCGTCCCCTCTTTTGAAATATATTCTGTAGTTGCCATTACGTTTGAGAACAATGGTACGTAAAAATATATTATGTATTTGCAAAAAAATAAAACAAAGTAATTTTTCCTAAAAAAATAATTTGTAGTTTAAATGATTTGTTCATTAGGACCGAACCAAAATCAACGCGTACGGTGCATAGTATCTAGAAAAATTTTGAAATAAATAGTTAGGTATATAAATTTACATGTGAGGAACCGAAATACGCGACGTACTGGTATCTCGGATTTAAAAATTGACTAAGCGGAAAATAAAAATAGAAAATTTAAAATAATATTTTTGTAAAATATCTGTTTATTAAAAAATAC
Source organism: Dolichopus griseipennis (assembly GCA_963082915.1). Lineage (NCBI taxonomy): Eukaryota > Metazoa > Arthropoda > Insecta > Diptera > Dolichopodidae > Dolichopus > Dolichopus griseipennis. The sequence continues at coordinate 44,903,835 of OY720444.1, read as the reverse complement.
CCTATATACAAAATTATTGAAAATACTTACAATATATTTGCAGAAACATATGTTTGCAAAACCAAAAATATATTATTTGTTCCTTAGGTCCCAACCTAAATAAAAGCGTACGGCGCATAGTTTCTGTCAAAAAATTTATAAATTAGTAAGTACATGAATTTACATGAGGGCAGCCAAAATACGCGTAACGCGATGTACTATACCTCGGATTTTTAAATTTTACAAATATTGACAAAATGTATGAAAATATTATTATTTTTCTTATATTTCTAATATTTTGTTTTACAAAATCATACTTTTTATACCCTACACCTACAGAATAGATAAAAGGGTATACTAACTTTGGTATGGTGTTTGTAACCACCTAAAGGAAGCGAGCTAGATATGGAAAAGTGTATATATTTGTGATCAACGTGACCTCCTGAGTCGATATAGTCCGTCCGCCCGTAAGCACGATAACTCAAAAAATAATGGAGGTACCTTGATGAAATGTTAACTGTGGGTTACCAGGACTGAAAATACAGCGGGGATTGCATATGGGCGAAATCGGCCAATGGGTTCGGATTCTGGACCTTATAATCGATCGAAGGTCTAACGAACATATATAAAAAATCACGATAACTCAACAACTAATGACGCTATCTTCATCAACTTGTGCTGTAGCTTACTAATAATGAAACTACTTCGGAGATTGCGTAAGTTCGGGATTGAACCATGCGTTCGGAACCTAGAACTTTTTGATCGAATTTAGGCCAAACGAGCATAATTCCGAAACCAATGAAGATAGAACCTCCAAATTTGGTATCAGGGCGTCCCCTCCTATTTCCTTAGTGTCTTTGAAATTTGGGCCCCATTGGAGTAGTGGGTCGGGGACCAGCCACACATTTCCGAAGACCTTAAAGCATATCTTTAAAATTAATAAAGATAGCAACATGAAAAAATGTAGAAGCTTCAAATTTGGCACAGGGGTGTTCTATACTATCTCTTGCGTGTCCCCCTAATTTGGGATCAATTGGAGTGGTGGTTCAGTACCCCTCTTAGACCTCCCAAGTTTTAAAAACTTATAATCGAAATTACTAAAAATAGTAGTTTAAAATTAAGATAGAACGTTCAAGATGTGTACAAAGGTTAACTAGTACTTAAAGTATTGCGCGAACTGCATAAGGGCGAAATCAGCCCAAGGGTTCGGATTCTGGGTCTTTTAATCGGTTTCAGGGCTAACGAACATATATAAAAAATCGCGATAACTCAACAACTAATGACGCTATCTTCATCAAATATATCGAAGAGGATTCGAAGAGGATTCCGCTATCGAAGAGGATTGGGCAATGGATTCGAAACTTAGAACTTTTTGATCGAATTTAGGCCAAACTAGCATAATTCCGAAACCAATAGAGATGGAACCTTCAAATTTGGTATCAGGGTGTCGCTTTCGATTTCCTTGGACTCCTTGAAATTTTAGCTCAATTGGAGTAGTGGGTGGGGACCAGCCATTTAGTTCCGAGGACCTTAAAGCATATTTTCGAAATTAATAAAGATAGTAACTTGAAACAAATGCAGAAGCTTCAAATTTGGCATATGGGTTTTCCTTACTATTTCCTGTGTGTACCCCTAATTTTGGATCAATTGAAGTGGTGGTTCAGTTCCTCTCTTAGACCCCCAATGTGTAAAAGCTTATAATCGAAATTACTAAAAATAGTAGTTTAAAATTAAGATAGAATGTTGCAATTGTGTTTAAGGGTTAACTAGTATTGAAAGTATGACGGGGACTGCATATGGGCGAAATCTTACCATGGTTTGGGTTCTGGAAACCTTGAAAAGTTCAAGGGCTAACAAACATATGTCTTAAGAACACCATAATTCAAAAAATAATGCCGCTATTTTGATGAAATTTAAACTCTAGATTTCTAGTAATGAAGTTCCATGGGAATTGGTTCTGGTCGAGTTTGGTGAATAAGTTCGGATTCTAGAAGCTTTTGATCAATATGAGGCCGAACGAGAATAATTTCGAAGCCAAAGAATATATTTACTATTGCCTATGTGTCTCCGAAATTTAGACTTAATTATAGTGGTTCAGCTATGTTCAAAGGTACTTGCTGCATTTTTAATGAATTATGTGAAAAGGTCTAAGTTTGTAATTGTATTTTAGAAATACATTTATTGCATATTTTGCATATTTAATTGAATTGGAATAAATATATTTTCATTTATTTCAAGTTTTTTTGTTTTTTAATATTTTTAAATAGATAAATTAGTAAGAATTTGTAATATTTTTTAATAGATACCTAGGTAACTAGAAAATGTTTTTAGTATTATAAATTTAATTTGGTAAGCTATGACTTACGATCAAATTAATAACAGCTTTAATGGTGTTAAAATGACTTGTGGATATCTCATTAAATTTTAACCAAATAGGTGTAGGGTATTTCTAAGTACACCGACTGACTGTTTCTTTACTTGTTTAAAATAATTTTTATTAAAAAATATCTTATATTCAAAATAATTTTAAATACCTATAATATGAAATTAAAAAATGTTTTATTAAAAAATATCTTATATTCAAAATAATTTTAAATACCTATAATATGAAATTAAAAAGTAGCATCTAGCGCTACAAAAAAAGTACGACGCACGCTAAGATATTTTACTGAACGATTTGTGTAGCGGTTTTTAATTGATGTTTATGTGTTTAAATTTTAATATAAAACGAGGAAAAATGTGGAAGAGTAGACTGTGTCAACTCTGGGATACCCGTATTTTAAATATTATATCATCCGGTTAATTAATTTTGGCAAAATTTCAAACATTCAGCTTAGTTATGTATATAATAATGCTCATGTGAAACATGAAGTTGTATAGCAACTACTCGAACCCAATGCAGTAGACATAAAATAAGAAGTTGTATGGCAGCCAAACCAAATAAACCAACCAAATTTTGGGGAAATTTTGACCTTAACACTAAAATATTTTTGGCAAAATTTCAGACACCCAGCTTCAATAGGAATAGAGTAATGCTCATATAAAAAAAGAGGTTGCATGTCAGGTACTCGAACCCTTGGGCAAAAATAGCTGGATTTAAATAGCGATGACGACTATTGCAAAAAACGAATTTGCGAAAATTTCAAGATCCTAGCTCCTTTAGTTTTTGTGTTATCGTGCGGATGGACAGACGGACATACATAGCTTAATCGTTTTTTTTTTCGATTCTGATCCAATCCATACACTTGAGTCTATATCTACCGCCCCTCTCTGCGTCACAATCGTAATGGAAAATTTATTTTACCCTTTGACCTATAGTCATACGGGTATAAAAAGAAGAATTTAAAAAAAAAAATATGCTTTGAACGAAATACGAACCGACACTTTTCAATTGAAAGGCCGACGTCCTAACCACTAAGCGATCGATTTTTTGTTTATCTTAATTTTTTTTTTGAAAATTATTATAGTTGCTATGGTATCAATTGTATTGTTTTGAAAAACCGTTTTGAATTTTATTATAAAAATAATGAAAAAAATGAATAATTTTTAAAATAAAGGAGAGTTTTCTGTCAAATTTTCTATAGAATTAGAATTTCTATTAAAATAATAGAATTTAAGAATATATACCTTCACAAACAGTAGAGGAAGGTATCGATCAACTAAAATTAATATAGGAAGTAATTGCTCAAAATGGATTGCAAACTTGGTATCAGGGTGTCCTTTCCTATTTCGTTACTGTCCTTGAAATTTGGGCCCATTGGAGTAGTACAGCGCGGACTAAATATGGGCGAAATCAGCCCATTGGTTCGGATTCTGGACCTTTTATCGGTCTAAGGGCTAACGAACATATATAAAAAATCACGATATTTCAACAACTAATGATGCTATCTTCATCAAATTTGTGCTTTAGATTACTAGTAATGAAACTACGGTGGGGATTTCGTACGGTGAGGATTGGACAATGGGTTCGAAACTTAATACTTTTTGATTGAATTTAGGCCAAACATAATTTCGAAACTAATGAAGATAATACCTCCAAATTTGGCATCAGGGTATCTCTTTCTATTTCCTTAGTGTTCTTAAAATTTAAGACCAATTGGAGTAGTGGGTCGGGGACCAGCTACACAGTTCCGAATACGTTAAAGTATATTTTCGAAATTAATAAAGATAGTAACTTCAAACAAATGTAGAAGCTTCAAATTTGGCATTTGTTTGTTCTTTACTATTTCCTGCGCGTCCCACTAATTTTTTATCAATTGCAGTGGTGGTTCAGTACTCCTTTAGATCCCCCCGAGGTTTAAAAGCTTATTATCGAAATTAATAAAAATAGTAACTTAAAATTAAGATTGGAACGAAATTAGGATAAAAACGTTCCAATTGTGGACAAGGGTTAACGAGTATTGAAAGTATGACGGGGACTGCATATGAGCAAATCGTAGCAAGGTTTCGGGTTCTGGAACCTTTAAAATGTTCAAGGGCTAAAGAACATATATCTTAAAAACAGCACAACTCAAAAAATAATGCCGCTATTTTGACGAAATTTCAACTCTAGGGGACTAGTAATGAAAGCCCCATGGGAATGGGTTCGGGTCGACAATGAGATTCTAACAGCTTTTGATCGATTTGAGGCGAAACGAGTAGAATTACAAAGCCAAAGAATTAATTTCCTATTTTCCATGTGCCCCGAAATTTAAACTTAATAATAGTGGTGGTTCAGGTGCCTCCCAGGAAATCCCAAAATTTAAAAGCTTATATTCAAAATTCATGGAAATAGAAAGTTTAAATTAGATACACGAGGGGTCTTTCCTATTTCCATATATTTTTAAAAGGCTAAGAATTTTACCATAATACATATTTTGTATATCTGACCAATGGCGTAGTGGTAAAGACGCCGCCTTTCATGTGGAAGGTCTCGGGTTCAAACCCCGGTCAGATCATATCTAATAAAAAAATATCGTAAAATTGTATAATTATATCGTAATAGTTTATATCGTAATATAAAATAAGATTTAATAAAAATATATAAATAATTCTTGTGTAAGAATATAGATGGCGCACAAAGTAAACATTTGCGAATTCATATTCCATAACCTCATACAAAAGCTACAGCCGAGTAATCAACGGCTTAGTTAATATGACTAAAGAAACTGAAGCCTAGTTTAAATAAACTTGGTGAATTCCCTATACTCCTTAAAGGAGTGGGAAAGGAATAAAAAAAATAAAAAAAAAAACATATTTTGTATAATATTTTATAAATTGAAAACAAAATATTTTTTTAATAAACGATTAAAGTTCTTTTTTTTAATTTTTTTTATATCATATATTTTCTTGAATTATTACCATAGGCTATATATAACTAAGACATTGTGTACGATACTTAAGCTATGTTCAAAGGTACTTGAACCATTTATGTAAAATTTATTTTTATATTTAAATGAATTATATGAAAAATTCTAAATTTGTAATTGTATTTTAGAAATACATTTATTGCTTATTTTGCGTTTATAAGCTTTTCTAATAGGTACATAACCTGACCATTTTAAATAATTGCAATTTTGAATTATTTGAATTATTAAATATATTATGCTTTGATTAGCTTTTTATCACAAAATTTAATAATTCAAATTTTTTAATTAAATTGGAATAAATATATTTTCATTTATTTTCAAATTCTCCAAATTTTTACTTAGTTAACTTTTGATAATTCTCGAGGATCTGTCCTCACTTTTAAATTTTGATACTGTATGGAAATCCTATATATTTTTCTTTGAGACATTTATAAAGCTTATAAAAGTAGGTGTATTTAGAATTTGTAATATTTTTTAATAGATAGTGTAATTGGAAAATGTTTTTAGTATTATAAAGTTAATTTGCTTAGCTATGTCTTACCATCAAATTAATAACAGCTTTTATGGTGTTAAAATGACTTATGGATATCTCATTAAATTTGAAACAAATAGGTGTAGGGTATTTCTAAGTCGGTTGCACTGACTGACAGTTTCTTTACTTAGAACAAATTTTTCAAATTCTTTTCTTTTTATTTATTAATATAGTTGTTTAGTTTGTTTCTAAAATATAAAATTTTTTATTTGCTGTATGTTGGTGGTTTTGGATCAATTACTTTATTAAGACAATTAGTACATTTTCAATTTTAGTAGTAAATTTTTTTTTTTATTAAAATTTTATATATATTAAGTAAATAAATTTCTTTAGCTTCCCGTTATACCTAAGCCATATAAGAAAAATAGAACCTAATAGAATTAAAAATAAAAAAAAATATTGCTTTAGTTTTAGTTTTTCTTTTTATTATAATTTTTATATAATTTATTATTAATAGTTTATTACCTATCTCAATTACACTCTTTGGTATTTGAATAATAACAATAGATTTAAAAACACTTGTTTTTTTTTTTTAATTTTTTCAACTTTTAATCAAACCTGTAAATTAACCTATTAAACTAAAAAATTAATTATTTAAAAAAAAAGTGAAAAAATTACATACATTTTAAAAAGGAACACAGTTTTGCTTTATTTATTATTTGTTTTGGTGGTTCATGATGTAATATTATTTTAAAACAATCTATATTTTTAAATTTATTTTGCGGTTCATTCTACATAGTTTTAAATTCACATATATTTTTTTTTTTAAATATTTTAACATCGTTGGCCAACGTTAATCTTTTTTCATTTTAAATTGCGGATTTTGAGTAATATCTGGGCGGGTTTTGAGTAGATTGGTGCTATAATTTAATTTTATTTTCATTACAATTCCTGTTATTTCTTATATCAGTTCGTTTCATATTTTCATTCATTTCAAATTTTAATTTTGTTATAAACCTTATGTCTGATATTGAGGTTGCAGTCCTAATGTGAAGGTGATCAGTCTCCATATTTGTATGTAAGGTTTTAATGTTGGTTTTATTTTAATTTTTTTACTTTTTTGTTCCTCCTTGAGTGGTTTTGCTATTTCCGCAAAATTTTAGATTAATCTTTTAAAGTAATTGCAGAATGTTACAAATCTTCTTACTTCGTTAGCAGCTTTGAATTTTTGATAACTTTTTATAGTTTGTATTCATCCGGATCCGGAATGGTAATCTCTTGAATTGGAAATGCCCTTTGTCTGTTGAAAAAAACTGTCATTTGCCTAGATTTGTGATGTAACGGAATTTGATCAAAAAAAACATTTTAGATTTATTTCTTACCCCTTCGACGTCCTGCTTGATATTTTATTGTGCATCAACCAAATAAATCACATACAAGTGATAAAAAATAACCAAGGGTTTTTAAAAAAGCTTATTTTTAAAATTATATTATATTACATACTGAATTTAAATATGTTGAGAATTTTGGAAATATATACAGTGGTGACTAAGTAACTGCTTGCTTATTTTTTAATTTTAAAGTTCTAATAGCCTTTCAACTCCTAACCTCACTTCCCCCCCCCCCTCCTTTCCCATTTTTTTAAGGTTCTAGGAATTAAATTGTGAATTCCTCAAAAATTTGGAATTTTAGTTATAATTTTACTATCTAACCAAAAATGGGTAAAACTAAGAGCCTATATATTTAAGCAATGTATTTTTGGGAAGCCTATAAAAACATCTCTCTTGCACAGAACTCTTGCTATACCCATTTAATTATAAGCCTTTTTTGGAATTTTCGTGGGCTGTAGCTTCGTTACCCTTTAAAATTAAGAAAAACCTTTGACACATGTTGACATATAATTAAAGAGCTCCGTAGCGGGTACTGAAAAAATTCTTCTACGAAATTATTTTTTTTTGCAATATCTATCCCTGGTTAAAATTTCTTTACTCTATTTTAAACGGTGTAAAAGTTTTTGTAAACATGCGGACTGACGGACGGAAGGACAGACAGACACAATTTTTTTAAAATGTGCTAAAAATTAATCTATAAATAATAATGAAACGATCCAAAGTTAAGCATTTTTAAACATTATTAACAATACAAATATAGAAGTTTTCCTAATTGTTTAATTTTATCAAATTAGAGTTTTCCATTTTCTAGGTACTCTAAATTATTCGTCATAATAGGTTAATCTACTAAAGATAAGTCTAATTCAACTACTCCTTATTATTCAAGTTATCAAATTAAAATATTATAATATTATACCCGAAATTGCAACGGTTAAAATTTATTTCTGATGTGAACGAAATAAAAGTTCTATTGATTGTAGGTACTAATAAATAAATCTAATTCTTTGGAAATTGATTTTTATAAAATTGTTCTCTGAAACAAAAAATTTATATAAACGATGGTTTATTACTTAACAGATAGCATGATTTTTCTTTGATGTCATTCAGTTATATCACAGATACCCACATTAAGATATATATATCATATATAAATATATATTTATATATACAGAGTGCCGTTTTGAAAATATATAGGGACAAAAATCAAATATTTATCCATTATATTTATCCATATATTTATCCATGAAAAGAAAATATGGATGTAGTTAAATATTATTTAGCAAGTATTTAATAAGCACATAAATTCATTTTTCATACAATCGCTATTTGAAACCAATAAAACAAAAATTAATAAAATTAATTTATTTACCCTGTATACCCTGTATTAATATATATGCATATAAGTATTCATAAGAAAGATAGATATTTAAAATATTCAAAATACTTAAGCATTCACTGAATTTAATATACTTAGGCATTACGCATCGAATTATTATTAAATTGAAAAAAAATGTGCTAAGTAAGCCTACTGAAAAATACAAAAATTACATGACAGATAAAACAAGAAAAAATGAAACAATATATGTAATAAAACTTTTAACGCTACAAATACGTAAAAGTGTTGTTATTTTTTGTAGCAATAAACCGCCTTTTTTACTCACCTTAACGCATTCACATTCAATTTAAAACAAAATTCAAAATAAAGGTGTGTATATTATTATACAAAATACTGGTAAATTAAATGAAGACTTAAAAATAAACCTATAATACAGAAAGAATAATATAAAGAAACAAAAAGAAATCTTTTACAGCTTTGGAGGTTTTAGTTCAGTTGAAAGATTAAGATCATTTTTTAACTAAAATGTAGAATTAAAGAAATATAAAGATTAGATGGATGATGGGTTAAAAACAATGAATTTAAGTGTAAAACATTTTCAATGAAATGTTATAGCTTGACAGCAGGTAAAGCATTATAGCTCATGTATCATTTGAAAAAATGATGTGGCGCAGTTCTTAATTAATAATGATAAAATTCTTTAAAATATAGTTCTATAGTAAAAAAAAAGTTTTAGAAAAGTGGTAAAGATAATTTTTCAAGGGAGTTTGTTAATAAAAACAAAGATGAATTATAATTTAAATTAACTTGTTACTTGTTTATATTATGAACTATATTATTGATAAAATAATATTTGTATTTATTTAATAAAGAGTATTTAACATTAAAGCTACAATAATATTAATAAATTTATATTATAAAATGAAAAAAAAATTGAGAAAAAGAATTTTAAGCAATTTTGAAATAAATGTATATAAGAGCACAACACAACAAGCAGACTCGTAGTATATTAATTATGTTAGTACCTATATTTATTTAATCTAGCATTTTTTAAATTTTAACTTTATGAACCTTACAGTACAAGCTACAAACCCTTAAGATATTATATTTAATATAATCACTAACATAGTGAAATAAATACTAAACTTTCTGAGGGGATTATATAACGTAGCGTTTGCATAAATGAAGAAAAACTATTTATAAAATTATTAATAAAACAAAAAAAAATATTAATATTTTTTTTAATTTTCCTTAGTAAGTGTCTCTAAGATGTGCAATTTGGTACCGTGAAATTTGCCTTATGTTATAAAGCCAATAATAATAATAGTTTTATGACTCAAACGGGTGAGATACATAGCTAAAATCGTGTTTACACATACATACCATACACATACATACATTACACATAAAATATCTGAAACTTTTAGAAATTTGAAATTTTGTTGATTTCATTATTAAATTATTATGATGAAAATATTTCTTACATTATTTATAAATATGGAAAAAAATTTTTGTTGATTTGTGCAAGTGGTTCATTATTTTAAGTGAATCTTAAGAACGCTTATTCACCGCCGTGCAACAGTGTAGTACGCAGGACAGTGGAATTCGATGATTTTTATTTTTGGTAAAATTTATGCATACATTTTGGACATATTTTTAAATATCGACCTTATCCGACCATCAATATTAAGTCGCCGTTTTACCTACCCTGCTTTAATTTCATTGTAACAGGGCTAGATTATTATTATTTAAAATGGTTACTACAAGGTAACAACAAAATAATTGTACAATTTTATAATATACAACAATTTTAACTCAATCCTACAACTTAAATTATATGGTGCAATGTGTAATGACTCAAACTTTTTAAAACACAATATGGTTTTATGACTCACTCGAGTGCCTCTTAAATCTGTTTTAAAAAATTTCGCGATTACGGCTTTATGACTCAATCGAGTGAGTTACTATTCATTAACTAAACTTTATGACACAAGGTGATATATCACGGCACCAAGTAATGCATTATTTTTTTCTCGCGGACTTCATGTCCATTATTTTGGAAAATTTAAATTTTATTTTTGCTTTAATTTTTATTTTAAATTATCTTTTATGACTCTTTTCATAGTTCCCAATAACTTCCTTCAGAAAGATTGCCATGGCTGCAAATTAAATTCGTTTCCGGATATAGATATTTAAGATTTTTACTTTTTAATGAAACTTAACACTTATGAAAGAAGCCAAAAAGACATTTATTTAGACCTTCTTTTAAAATATTAAAATATAAGAAAATTAAATTGTATCTGACTCGGTTTCAATTTTCATTAAAACAATAGGATAAACGAAAACCTTAACAAATCCGAAACTCAAAATAAATTTAAAATATTATTTATAAACTGTTATTTTGTATTATCGCTATATTCTCTTTATAGTTTTGAAAAATTTGTGTGAATATGTTTTTATAAGACCCTTGGTAAAGGATTCAGAAGATTGCTTTCTTTGTTTTTGGAAGGATTAAATTTGTGATGGTTTAAGAAGACCAAACTATACACCATGAAGTTATCTTCTTTATTTTTTTATACTTAAAAATTTTTGTTGATGACTTTTACCTCTTCATTAAAAAGAAATGAACAGTAAATGAAATCGTTTCGAATCGTTAACTCTTATGTTATTATTTTATGAAATTTTTCAATAGTTGGAATAATGCAGTTGTTCTTATAACAGATTTCGACTATATACTTTTCAGTTACTTTTTTTAGTTTAAAAGAATAAATATTATTTAAAAACCGAAATTTTAGGTTTCCATTAAGGCTTGTACTATATATTGATAAATAAGTATTTCATATTAGCATCGGTATTGCTTATCATATTTGATTTAAAAATTAAAATTTCAAAAGTCCAAAAATAATGTATTATAAATATTTTCGTGCGAATTGAAATATTTAAAAAAATTAAAATAAATATTTTTCAAAAACTTATATAGGAATTTTGAATTTTTCAAAATAATAATAATTATATTTTATATCCAGCTTTACGTAACGCAAACCCCTAACTTGCTCTCAGTACCCAAGAAAACTAAATGCTCTTCAAAGTACAATAAAACATCTGTCATAAAAAAAAATTCTTTGAGTTCAAATTATTTGTTTAATATTTTATCAACAGATACATGCATATATCCGAAATATAGATATATTCGGGAAAAATTTATTTATTACGTAATTAATATGTAATAAAAAATTCTTGACAGTGTTTCAAAATGAAATTGTTTCAAAACTTTTTATTAATATTTTGATGAATTAAAATATTACCCTTTTTAGAAAACGTCAAACTTTTGCTATTCATATATATATATATATATTTAATTACAGTAAATAAAAGATAATTAAGCAGATGTCATTTAGACAACATAATCGAATTTTTGGTTTTTTATTCCAATTTACCTATGAGTAATAAATTTAAGACAATCAATGAAATGTAAAACGACGAGGGATAAGTGTTTTTACAATTTGAAATTATGCTGTTATTATAAGGTACCATTAAAGTTTTTTAATTGATCTTAAATTAGTTTTACGTTTTCATTTTTATAATGTTATTATCTAATACTTTACAAATAAAATTTATTTATTAATATACATACATATTCCCAAAATCTAAATAACTGCATTCGATTTAAGTTAATTTTTACTAAAAAATGGAATTTTTATTTGATTTTATTTATTAAATTATTAAAATAACATAATTAAGCATATTAGTCATATAAAGCAATTTATACCATAGTAATGCAATACGAATTAGTAACAAATTTAAGCAAATCAATAAAATGAAATATCAAACAGTTTTATTAATTAAAACAAAGCTTCAATAACATTTTCATGTTTTTCATTGTCTTTAAAATTAGAGAAATTTTTATGTAATTTGAAATTTTAATAACGTATTAAACTTGTTTTTCCACTTTCTCACTTATAAATATTTTTTCCTAATTAATATTATATAAAATAAGTGAAGTAAAAAACAAAAGGTTTTTAAAAAAAATATTTTTAAAAAATTTTGTAAAAATGTCAGTTCGTCCATCCGTATGTTTACAAAACCTTTTACACCGTATAAAATAGAGTAATGAAATTTCAACCACGGGTAGATACTACAAAAAAAAGAATTTTGTGGAAGAACATTTTTCTGTTGCCCTACCCGTTACGGAGCTAAAGCCACCCAAAGTTGGAAAAAGCCCTATATTTAAATTGTTATAACAAGAGTTATGTTAGGTGTATTTTCAATCTGAAAACGAAAAAAAAGATCAAGCCTCCTGTGTAGCAGTTATAAGGGCTCGAAAATTGAAATTTTGATATTTTTAAACACCTGCAACTTGAATATCTGTACAAATTTGTTTATCCAAATATCCAAAATTTAAAATTACAGCATTATATTTCAACATGTGGTAAAGGCTTTTCTTAAATTTGAAATGGGTTCTTTAAATTAAGAAATTGTCTCTTAGTTTTAATCATTTTTGTTTAGATAATAAAGTTCTAGATAAAATTACAAATTTTGGTGGAGTTCACCATTGATTTCCTAAAACCTGAAAAAATGGAAGGGTGGGGACAGGAGAGGGATGGGCAGATCCATCATAAGTTTGCTAATCCAAAATTTGGGAACCTTCGTCATTGAAGGACTACTTGGTCTTTTTTTTAAACCCTAACTTATACACCAGTGTATCTTTTTCCAAAATTAAACGTTAACATTGAAGCTACAACATTATATTTCCCACTTGTTGACAGGTTTCCTTGAGTGCATTGGGATTATATTCTAAGTATTGATTTCACTAAAATTCATAATTAATAAAATGATGAAATAACTAAATTTCGTTTTTCTATTTTTATTATATAATATATTTTATTGAATTATTACCATAGGTAATATATAATTAAGATATTGTGTACGATACTTAATTAATGTTCAAAGGTACTTGTTGCACGTATGTACAATTTATTTTTATATTTAAAAGAATTATATAAAAAGTTCAAAATTTGTCATTGTATTTTAGAAATTCATTAATTGCATATTTTGCGTTTATAAGCTTTTCTAATAGGTACATAGATACCTAATGACTTTTTTTAACAATGTTTTTAAGACTCTTAAATTTTGTAAAGTTTTTATTCCACAAAAAATTTTAAATGCACATTTCTAATATTAATAATAATAAAAATAAAGCTATTAAAGAATCCAATTAAAAATATCCTTTTATTTAAGTAACATAAAATTTTCCATCTCTAGATTTTTTCGAAAGTCGTTTGATTTTATTTACTTACATTTATTGTTCTTTAAAAATGATTTCAGTGTTAATTTTTTTTTTTCTAATAAAATCTAAAAATCAAAAAATTTGATTTAGTATATATTAAGCTTTAATACATACTATTTTAAAACCTTTTTCCAAAAAAAACCTACATTTCCTTCAAAAAATCATAAAAAAAACGGGGAAGAGTGTAGTAGAACTTTCAGTTAAGTACAAAACAAAATATATGTTGAAAAGAAGCTCTTTACACCTTTTCCCTTACATCGACTAAATTTAATTCAGCAGTTGGCCATTCAAGTTAACTACTATTGATATAAAGTAATGCTCATATGATACAAGAAATTGTATGGCAGCAAATCGAACACACGACACTACCCCAATTAAATTTTGCACAAACTTTGGCTACAAAGCTAAAATATTTTTGGGAAAATTTCAAACACTCTTTTTAAATAATTCCGTGGAGAAAAATTGCTGGATTGCAGTAGCGATAACGGCTCTTTCATCTAAATGACTTTGTGAAAATTACAGAATCCTAGCTCTTTATTTTTTCAGTTATCGTATGTAGGAATGAGCATACATAGCTTATAGAAAAATTGTTCCGTGGAGCTAACTTGCTGGATTGCAGTAGCGATAACGGCTCTTTCATCTAAATGAGTTTGTGAAAATTTCAGAATCCTAGCTCTTCATTTTTTCAGTTATCGTATGTAGGAATGAGCATACATAGCTTATCGATTCAGTTTTCGATTCTGATCCGATCTGCGCCACAAACGTAATGGAAAATTTAGTATAACCTTTTGATCTACAGTCATACGTAAAGTCTACAGTTATAAGTAAATTAGATAATACTCGGTTGAGTATTTCTGCGCCTCTCAAAATGTTTTTAATTGAAAGCACAAGTACAATTTGTAAATTGTGCCGGAATAAATTAACGGACATCGACGACAGTGTTTTAAAAAATTTTTTTTGATTAATCATTATTCCAATATCTGCTAAAAGATTCCAAATCTATTAAAAGAGTGAACTGCATTGTCTAACACGTATATAAAATATGCAGGTAATCCGTCACACTTATTTTATTTTACAAAGAAGCTTGAAAACAGTTCCAACTTTAAGTCTAGAATACTACTCATACGCGAAAACCTTTATAGACAAATTTTCATGATAATTGACTGAGCAAGTTGGAGCCTATACTCTATATATACTCCCTCTCTATACTCCCGTTATTTATTTCCCTTATGATATTATACGTATTAACAAAAAACATTTAACTCATTATCCCATAATTTTTGGCTGAAAAAAAAAACAAAAAAAAACCATAAAAAAAAAAAAATTAAAAACCAAAAAAAAAAATTTACCACAACAGTTGGTTCGATTGATGTCCAACTTTTCCAAGTAATTTGCCATAATACTTTACTTGCCCAATATTAATTTTACTCTCGTAGCTTCATTAGTTTCATAGTTATCGAATTGACAACTTTGTATGGCAGCTGCCCGAAAATGGGGCCGTAACATATTGAACCTTCATATAACTGCTCGATTCAATATACAACTCGTAGTATAATTAGTTTTAAAGAAATTCATATTGGTGCAAAGAAGTTGTATGGCAGCCCCCCAAAAATGGGGTCGTAACATTTTGAAACTTTATATAAGTGCTCGATTGATTATATAACTAACCTTGTGTATTATTCATCCTCGTAGTACAATTAGTTTTGAAGAAATTCATATTGGTGAAAAGTATGGCAGCCCCCCAAAGCCTTGGCTGAAAATTACAGTGTGTGCTGACACACGGACGGGCAGACACACATAGCTAGATCGGTTTACTTTTCGATGCTGATCCGATACGTACCCTTGACATTAAATTTAGCTCGTCTAGATCGATGCGTTACAAACGGAGGAGAAATTTTAATATACTCGATGTCATATATGTATGCGCAGGTATAATTAAAAAGAGTTAACAAATTTTCAAATTTTGTATAAAAATTATGAAAACTGTCATCAAGATGAAAAGTAGAGTAAAACTGTATACATTTATTCAAAGTATTTTTGAAAAAGCACTAAAAAATGTAATTCTGTAACCATATCCCTCCTCTGAAAATAATTTAAGGAAGCTTTAATTGACAAGCGTAAATAAAGCCTAGTTTATTACCAATTACAAAAAGTAATTAATCCTAAATATTTTTTAAAATAATGAAAATTAGGATTCTGATAAATAAATATTCTGAAAGGAGTAAACCTGGTTTCGTTACCCTTTATAAAATTTCCTGAAGTAGATACATATAGAATGAAACTTTATTTTCGAATTAACCATAATAAAATACAAAGAGTGAACGCGGCATAGACGCAAGGAGGGCCGCGGGATCGCGCGTTCATGTCCCCCTTCCATGTCCACTGGCGCTGCTGCCAAGTAAAAAACTTCTTTAAGGAAATCGCGAAGAAAGTTGTTGATGGAAGGATTTAAGAAGGGGTGTAAAGTATATCAGAAGGAAACGAAAGTCACAAGCACTAGAATAAAGAAAGTTGTTTGACTCCATCTTAACCTTTGGCATAAAGGTTTTTATTCTCTTTCGAATGAGGAAAAATACTTAATGTAAAATTTCGCGCATTAGGCCTCATTTCTTAACTCAATTGTGTAATAAAGCTTATTAGTTATTATGCATATTAAAGGGACCCCTACCGCTTTGTTTACTGATTAAAAATAAATAAGTAAATTTCACAATTCTGTTTAATAAAGGCGAATTTCTCTGAATGATATCGGTTAAGAATACATTCCAACTATCTTTTACTTTTTTCGCTGGCAGGAAAACGTTAAAAACGTCGAAATTTTGTGTAAAAATAAATAGATTATTTAAAATATTTTTTGCGAGAAATTAAATTTAATAAAAAACTTTTTTGTTAAAATAAATAATGATAATTACGAAAATATAAAATTATAAAATTGATAAGATAAAAACGACTTGTAGACTTTGCTACGGGTTTTCCCGGGACTTTCAGCGGAATATATCAATGCGAATTATTATATTTTAAATTTCCCTTGGGATATTATCACTAATTCCTTCTATTATAACACTGAAGATGTAACATTTGAATAAAATCAAAAAATAACGACCTGGACAATGAAATCGAAATATTGAAAAAAAAAAAAAAAATGCGGAATAAATGTTTGTAATCTTGCCATAAAATAGCTAAGGTAACGTCAATGACTTAGTACTACTAGCAACAATACCAATAATACTACAGAAAATAATGGATCAACTAAATATATACTACAAGCAATGGCATTTGTGAATCAAGAAAAATTTTAAATAGTAACATTTAGAATTGACGGAAGAAGAGCAATGCATGAGAAGTGGTGTTATAATGGTAGTGATATTGAAATTGTGAACGAGTATAAGTATTTGGGGGTAATTTTCACATATAATTTAAACTTTCAAAATACCTGGCTCTAAAATGAACAACTTCAAGATTTGCATTGAATCAAACTTGGAACAGCATTATGTATTAAAAGTATTCTGAATAGTACTAAATATAAAATATTAGAAGCAGGTATAAAAACATTTATGTGGTATGTTTGCCAAACGTGGGGGCTTAATACAATTTGGACACATAGAAAAACTGCAAAAACTTTCTTTCTAAAAAAAACTTTATTTGCCATAATTTTAACCTTATTTTTTTAATAAAAGTTTTTTTATGTTGATTATGTGAAATAATATTACCCTGCGTAAATGAATAAATAAATTTTGATTTTTAACTAGTCTTGAAATAGAATAGTCAGAACAACCTGGCAGACGATTTAAAATAAAACTACTTGTATTATTATTATCTGTTATCTTTTAGCTAAAATATAAGTAAAAGGTTCGAACTTAATTTAAAACTCCAGAGCAATTTTTGGAATTTATAAAAAAAAGTTATATTACATTGCTCATGCCGCGTTGAATTAAATGGAAAAACATCAAATAAAAAATATACTGATTTATAAACATAATTTGATAATTCCTTTTTCAAAAGGAATGTTTCAACTTTCTTTATTTAAACCACATTTTGAATCAAGATATGCTTTTCAATCATCTCTAAATTATTAAAATAAAATATATTAGATATACAATCCATGAACACAGTGCCCTGAAACAAAACTGTAGCAAACGTAACACAGCTAACATAAAGCGAAAAGTATTTCATTCAGTAAAAGCCAATAATTTGTGACAGACAATTATTTTAATTGTTTTAGGCGGAATTTTTTCAATCTCATAATAATTTGGTGTAGTTTTGTGTTTTTAAAATGGTTTCATTAAATAGAATAAAACAATATACAAATTTTAAATTAAATTATCTAAACGCTTAATTGCTAAATTATTTTAAAACACACAAATTTTATTTATTTTGTAGATAATTTTAAGGTGATTTCTCCGTATGTTAAAATTATTTTGTTGCACTCTGTATATCACAAATATTTAATATGAATGTACAAAAAAATAATATGTATATTTTTTTGTATACATATCTATTTAAACATCTTAGAAAAAAAAAATCTATTTGGTTCATTAATTGTTTAAAAAAATGTGGGGAGCTTTACAAAAAAAAAAATAGAATCATTAATCTGTATATCTCCAATTTAATGCTTCAACATTTTGCCACCATAGTGGTTTTACCTACTTCTACGACTTTAAGAAAAATTTTAAAAATTTTTTTATGATAGTGTGAAATAACTACCGTTTATTTCAATCAGCTTTGCATATCTTTTTATTTTTTAAAAGATAAATGAATACTGAAATACGCATTCTTGACGCCGTAATAAAAAAAAAAAATAAGAGCTTGCATGGCCAACCATTTGTTTATATGGAGATCGTGATTTTTGATACATGGCATGAAAATAAAAACAAGAAGAATGCACAGCAAAACAAAATCTGACAAACCTTTCTGAAAGAAACAGATTTGTAAAATATTGTACACCACCACCGTTTTTTAAATTATTATTTTCATGCACAAATATATTTAAGTATCTATATATATATTTCTACAGATAATTATGTAGGCACTAAACCAAAAAAAAAACCGAAAAGTAAATAAAAATATATTCTTTTTTTATAGTTTTCACATAAATTGAAGAGGTGGATCAACGTAACTCAGACGCGCATTTACAACCAAAAACAATCAGTATGAAACTTTTTATAATACATAAATATAGACCCAAAAGGTTCAAAACCTTCTTTTTTTTATATTGCGATGTTATTTTTTTTGTCTCTGTATTGTAACAGCTTTAGTCTTTTAATCAAAACTCTTAAAGAGTTGTAGAGGAACCATCAGTTACAGTTATCAAAGTTAAAAATCGATTTAACATTTCTCCTATGATTGATTGTGTTTTAAAACTGATACAACATTTATTTATGTCTTTTAATTATTATGGTTAAGGGGAAAATTCTTTTTAATTTTTACTTTTAATCATTTATGTTTTGTTTTATTAAAGTGTCGTGACTACTGCTTGACTTAAACAATTATGAAAATTATAAGTTTTTTTTATATGAAATATAATTCAAATTAAAAAAATTAACGAAGGTTAATATAAAATAATTTTTTTTTGCTTCTTAATATAAAACTCGAATAAAACTTAAAATTTAGGTACCACATTCAAATTACCAAATTGTTTACTGCATCTGATATGTAAAAATATTTGATTAAGTTATTTTTATACGGTACAGTTAAAATAAATAAGCCATAGAGTTGTCTAAGCGAAGTTCATCCGTCCACCGTAAACGGAGTGATGCTATTTTAATATAAAAAATATAATAAAACAAAACCGATCGCGCTTAGGGCAAATCGCCGAAAACAATAGAGATAAAACCATTATATTATTTAATACCATTATACTTGTTAATATTGTGTTTTCTTAGTTTATATCTTCACACATTTCCTAAAACCCCAGCATATCTTCAAAATAATGAGTTATTGAAACTTAAAATTTGGTATAAGGTAGTTCTGTTCTGCTTTTTTATATTTCTGATTTTTGAGAGGAGTTTGACTAGTGATTCGGATAACTGTTCCACGTCTTCAACACACATTCCACGTTAATTGGCTACGTTAAGGTTGAATATGTTAAAATGTTCCAGCTCTGACGTCTGACTCTGACGCGTGATTGGATTGACCACTTCGCTTGAAGCTTTGCACAAAAGTTCCTCTTAACTATCTGGAATAATTTTATTTTGGATAGAATATATTACCTCATCTCAGCTTGTTGGGCTTCCAAAAAAATTTTTATATCCGATTTGAGTTCAATTGTACAAGCTCAGTGTAAATCAAATCGGTTTTCATACAAGGGTTAATGTTTATTACCAAAGTTCACTGTATTAATTTAGTATTGATCATTTTCTTCTTTTTGGCACAAATGCTCGATAAAATTGTTTTAATATTTTTGTTGTCTTGCTTGATTTTGTAGCTTGGCTATATATATTTGGTTGAAAATTTGCACGATCTTTATTAATTATTACAGAAGCTCATCAGGTTTATTTCGTTTTGTTAACCTGTTTCGGCGTAACAGGTTATAAAATCCAATGCATGATATTAACAAGTAATTTTCATTTCTATTATTTCAAACTATTATGAACTGTGCAGGCATATAATAACGGAGATCCAACTTTTCATAATATTATAACTCTGCATTATTTTCTTAAAATTAATTTAGTTTAGTTAATTAATTAGCATTTATACTTTTTGTTTTATTGTAGATATTCTTAATTTATTTTTCTATTCTTAATGTATTTAATGAAAAAAAAATATATCATTTTTAGCCTACCTATACTGAAATTTTTAATATTTTTAGACATATCCTCTAATTTTAGAAGGTAGTTGTTTTAGAAGGGTTGGATTCCATATTATTAGAAAAATCTTGCGTATAATCTTTGTTTTGGTTTTCAAGTTTTTCCAACCTTTGCAAAAAAAAAAAAAAATCAAAATTTTTTCATCAAAAGTTTTAGAAAAAATTATTAAAAAGATTTTTGTTTTAAAATCTCCATCAGTTCTAATTTTAAAAAAAAATTTTTTAATAATAAGAATTTTCAAAAATATTTTTTTTTTGAATTAATATCTACGTTTCTATGTTGGGTAATTTAAGGTCTGTTAACTGAAAAATCAAAATCGAATAATGAAAAAAAACAAAAATATATTTTGCCTTAAAGAAAATCAAATAGTTAATTTTTTAGTTTTTGTTGCCATGAAATAACGGTATAACCAATTTAGAACAAAACTTGAAGTACGTCCCATGTAACTAAGAATATTAGTCAACTTAATTGGTTACAATGAATTAATATGCCACAGTTTGGAATCAAAAAAATTTTTTTGTTGTGCAAGCTCTGATTTCAGTAAATCAAACAATTACTTATTTGCTTTTTTTAAAATTTGGTCTTTTAAATTAGGTATTTATTTTTTTATACCCTACACCTATAGAATAGGTAAAGGGGTATATTAACTTTGGTATGGTGTTTGTAACCACCTAAAGGAGGCGAGCTAGATATGGAAAAGTATATATATTTGTGATCAGCGTAACCGCCTTAGTCGATATAGCCATGTCCGTCCGTCCGTCCGTCCGTCCGTCCGTCCGTCCGTCCGTAGGCACGATAACTCAAAAAATAATGGAGCTATCTTGATGAAATTTTAACTGTAGGTTACTAGGAGTGAAAGTACGGCGGGGATTTCATATGGGCGAAATCGGCCCATGGGTTCGGATTCTGGACCTTTTAATCGAATTTAGGCCAAACGAGCATAATTCCGAAACCAATGAAGATAGAACCTCCAAATTTAGTATCAGGATGTCCCTTCCTATTTCCTAAGTGTCTTGTGAATTTGGGTCCCATTGGAGTAGTGGGTCGGGGACCAGCCACACATTTCCGAAGACCTTAAAGCATATCTTTAAAATTAAGAAAGATAACAACTTGAAAAAAGGTAGAAGCTTCCAATTTGCCACAAGGGTGTTCTTTACTATCTCTTGCGTGCTCCCCTAATTTGGGATCAATTGGAGTGGTGGTTCTGTACCCCTCTCTGACCTACCAAGTTTTAAAGGCTTATAATCGAAATGCCTAAAAATAGTTACTTAAAATTAGGATAGACCGTTCAAATTGTGTACAAGGGTTAACTAGTACTATAAGTACAGCGCGGACTATATAAGGGCGAAATCAGCCCAACGGTTCGGATTCCGGACCTTTTAATCGGTGTCAGGGCTAACGAACATATATAAAAAAAGTCACGATAACTCAACAACTAATGAGGCTATCTTCATGAAATTTGTGCTGTAGGTTATTGGTAATGAAACTACGGCGGTGATCACGTACGGTGAGGATTGGACAATGGGTTCGGAACATAGAACTTTATGATCGAATTTAGGCCAAACGAGCATAATTCCGAAACCAATGAAGATAGAACCTCCAAATTTGGTATCAGGGTGTCCCTTCCTATTTCGTAAGTGTCTTTGAAATTTGGGTCCCATTGGAGTAGTGGGTCGGGGACCAGCCACTCAGTTCCGAGGACCTTAAAGCATATTTTCGAAATTAATAAAGATAGTAATTTGAAACAAGTGTAGAAGTTGCAAGTTTCGCATATGGGTGTTATTTACTATTTCCTGCTCGTCCCCATAATTTGGGATCAATTGAGGTGGTGGTTCAGTACTTCTCTTAAACCCCTTCAAGTTTTAAAAGCTTATCATCGAAATTAATAAAAATTATAACTTAAAATTAAGATAGAACCTCCAATTGTTTTGGATTAACTAGTATTGAAAGTACGTCGGGGACTACATATGGGTGAAATCGGAACACGGGTTCGGGTTCTGGAACTTTTGATCGTTTGTGTAAATAAAAATTTAATAGTGAGGTAAGTAATAATTTCCAAATAAAAAAATATATAATAGTATATAATATAATAATTCATATTATTACTAATTCGGTAATTATATAAATTCTTTTTTATGTTATTTTATGATATGTATATATATATATATATATATAATATATTTTATATTTATCAAAATAAAAATAATAAAATAGATTTTCAATTTAATAAAAAAAAATTTATTATTTTATAAAACTTTGCGAATGTACCTACCTAAATATTATACACCTCTATGCATTTATTAACTTATAATTATATATTTTGTATGTATTTAATTAATGAGAAGATGTATATATTACATTTACTTATAAAACAAAATTATTTAAAAAATTTTTTAAGTAAAATGTTTTTCTAAATTACAGTTATTATATTATATTTAACTTTTTTTATGTTTGAATTTGCTTTAAATTAAAGATCTAGCACATTATATATAAATGAGGGTCTAGAACGGAGTGATAGTGTTCCTTTTATCAAATTTTAAACATTAGTCTCAGGTTCAAATCCTGATGGTTGTGAAAGACACATTTTAATTTTTTAATTTGTTTTTTTTTCATTTTAAATTATTTTTTATACCCTACACCTATAGAATAGGTAAAGGGGTATATTAACTTTGGTATGGTGTTTGTAACCACCTAAAGGAAGCGAGCTAGATATGGAAAAGTATATATATTTGTAATCAGCGTGACCGCCTTAGTCGATATATCCATGTCCGTCCGTCCGTCCGTCCGTCCGTCCGTAGGCACGATAACTCAAAAAATAATGGAGCTATCTTGATGAAATTTTAACTGTAGGTTACTAGGACTGAAAGTACGGCGGGGATTGCATATGGGCGAAATCGGCCCATTCGTTCGGATTCTGGACCTTTTAATCGGTTTCAGGGCTAACGAACAAATATAAAAAATCACGATAACTCAACAACTAATGACGCTATCTTCATCAAATTTGTGCTGTAGGTTACTAGTAATGAAACTACTTCGGGAATTGCGTAAGGTCGGGATTGGACCATGGGTTCGGAACCTAGAACTTTTTGATCGAATTTAGGCCAAACGAGCATAATTCCGAAACCAATGAAGATAGAACCTCCAAATTTAGTATCAGGGTGTCCCTTCCTATTTCCTAAGTGTCTTGTGAATTTGGGTCCCATTGGAGTAGTGGGTCGGGAACCAGCCACACATTTCCGAAGACCTTAAAGCATATCTTTAAAATTAATAAAGATAACAACTTGAAAAAATGTAGAAGCTTCCAATTTGCAACAAGGGTGTTCTTTACTATCTCTTGCGTGTTCCCTTAATTTGGGATCAATTGGAGAGGTGGTTCAGTACCCCTCTCAGACCTCCCAAGTTTTAAAAGCTTATAATCGAAATTACTAAAAATAGTTACTTAAAATTAAGATAGACCGCTCAAATTGTGTACAAGGGTTAACTAGTACTATAAGTAAAGCGCGGGCTGTACAAAGGCGAAATCAGCCCATGGGTTCGGATTCTGGACCTTTTAGTCGGTGTCAGGGATAACGGACATATATTAAAAATCACGATAACTCAACAACTAATGAGGCTATCTTCATGAAATTTTTGCTGTAGGTTATTGGTAATGAAACTACGGCGGTGATTACGTACGGTGAGGATTGGACAATGGGTTCGGAACTGAGATTTTTTTGATTGAATTTAGGCCAAACTAGCGTAATTCCGAAACCAATGAAGATATAACCTCCAACTTTGGTATCAGGGTGTCCCTTCCTATTGCGTAAGTGTCTTTGAAATTTGGGCCCCATTGGACTAGTGGGTCGGGGACCAGCCACTCAGCTCCGAGGACCTTAAAGCATATTTTCGAAATTAATAAAAATAGTAACTTGAAACAAATGTAGAAGCTTCAAAATTGGCCTAGGGTGTTCTTTACTATTTCTTCCGTGCCCCCCTAATTTGGGATCATTTGGAGTGGTGGTTCAGAACCTCTCTTAGACCCCCAAATATGTAAAAGCTTATCATCGAAATTAATAAAACTAGTAACTTAAAATTAAGATAGAACGTTCCAATTGTATACAAGGGTTAACTATTATTGAAAGTATGACGGGACTGCATATGGGCGAAATCGTACCATGGTTTCGGGTTCTGGAACCCTTGACAAGTTCAAGGACTAAAAAACATAAGTATATCTTAAAAACACCATAACTCAAAAAATAATGCCGGTATTTTGATGAAATTTAAACTCTAGGTTACTAGTAATGAAAGTACCATGCGAATTGGTTCTGGTCGAGTTTAATTTCAAAGCCAAAGAATATATTTCCTATGTCCTATGTGTCTCCGAAATCTAGACTAAATTGTAGTGGTTCAGCTATGTTCAAAGGTACTTGCTGCATTTATGTAAAATTTATTTGAATATTTAAATGAATTATATGAAAAGGTCTAAATTTGTAATTGTATTTTAGAAATACATTTATTGCATATTTTGCGTTTATAAGCTTTTCTATTAGGTATATAAACTAACCATTTAAAATAATTGCAATTTTGAAAAATTTGTATTATTAAATATATTATGCTTTGATTATCTTTTTATCACAAAATTTAATAATTAGAATTTTTTCATTTTGTAATTGAATTGGAATAAATATATTTTCATTTATTTCAAGTTTGTTTGTTTTTTAATATTTTCAAATAGATAAATTAGTAAGAATTTGTAATATTTTTTAATAGATAGTGTAATTAGAAAATGTTTTTAGTATTATAAAGTTAATTTGGTTAGCTATGTCTTACGATCAAATTAATAACAGCTTTTATGGTGTTAAAATGACTTATGGATATGTCCTTAAATTTGAACCAAATAGGTGTAGGGTATTTCTAAGTCGGTTGCACCGACTGACTGTTTCTTTAGTTGTTTTAAGTATTCCCCTAATTCAAAGAAGTTGTACCTACTTTCAAAAATTGGACGTAATTTACTTACAAATTTTTTTTTTGAACAATCGTCGGGTCGGGAGGGGTTAACAACTTTCAAGTCTGTTAGTAAATTGAACTTCATTTTCAAAGAAGAACACATATACGAAATTTGAAGTTAATCTGTTAAATCATTTCTAATATATAGCAAAGCAACGAAAAAACCTATAAAAAGCTGTTGGGCCAGATGGGTTAACGGAACTCCACAAATATTTTTTGTGGCATTTATAGGCAAAGTAGTATCTCAAAAAATTGGCTGAAACTTGCTTTTTTACAATTTGCAAGCTTCCGGGCAACGCCGGGTAAATCTGCTAGTGTAATATATAAAGAAGAAAATTTGTTTGTTTGTTTGTTTGTTTATTTGTTTGTCCAGGATTCACGTGAAAACCACTGGTCCGATTGTCACAAAATTTTAAAGGAATAATTCTGGGAGCCCGGGGGGTGACATATGCTATGTCACATTTTTATAAGTCAACAGGTTGCGGCTCCAGAGCTGTTTTAAGCTTTTTCGTTTTTTGGATGTCGAGTCAAAACGGCTTGACCGATTGACTTGAAATTTTGCACAAATGTTCCTCTTAGCAACCGCAATTAGTTGTATAAATTTGGTTGGAATAATTTAACCCATTTCGGCGTGGCGGGCTTTCAAAAATTTTGTGTTTGCGATTTGTGTCCAATTTTACAGGGTGGTTTCGCAGTCGAAAAGAGTCTGGCACAAAAATTTGTTGAGTTCGGTTAACCCGTTTGGGCACGAGGGCCCAATGAATCTTTTTCAATGTTTTTGATGTCGAGTCAAAACGGTTTGACCGATTGACTTGAAATTTTGCACAAATGTTCCTCTTAGAAACTGCAATTAGTTGTATAAATTTGGTTGGAATAATTTAACCCATTTCGGCGTGGCGGGCTTCCAAAAAATTTTGTGTTTCCGATTTGCGTCTAATTTTACAAGGTGATTTCGCAGTCGAAAATAGAGTCTGGCACAAATTTTTGTTGAGTTCGGTTAACCCGTTTGGGCACGAGGGCGCAAAGAAACTTTTTCAATGTTTTTGATGTCGAGTCAAAACCGTTTGACCAATTGACTTGAAATTTTACAGAAATGTTCCTCTTGGTAACCGGAATTAGTTGTATAAATTTGGTTGGAATAAATTAACCCATTTCGGCCTGGCGGACTTTCAAAAAATTTTGTGTTTTCGATTTGTGTCCAATTTTACAGGTTGATTTTGCAGTCTAAAGAGAGGCTGCAAAAAGTTTTAGTTAAGTTCGATTAACCCGTTTTCCACGACGACGCCATGAAGTTTTCTATAAATTTTATTTTCTTGTACGATTAAAAGTATTTTATTGAAAATTTTGTACCAGCATTTTAATTAAAACCCACATGGTTAATTTGGTTTTGAACTGTTTGTGCGTTTTGAACAAAGATTCAATGAAATTTTCAGTTTTCTTCAAATGAAATCTAAAAATCAAAAAATTCAATTTCTTATATATAATGCTTAAATACATAGTATTTTAAAACAGTTTTTCCAAAAAATAAGCCCACATTTCTCTCATTAAATCATAAAAAAACGAGGAAGAGCGTATTACAACTTTCTGGTGAGTACTAAACAAAATATAAGTTGAAAACCAAAATTTTTAAACCTTTTCTAAACCATCGACTATATTTTATTCAAACGTTGGCAATTCAAGAAAACTACTATTGACATAGTATAATGACATAATGGCAAACTTAGTATCCCCATTTGGCCAATAGTCATTTTAATTCAGTTAACATTATTCGCCGGAAACCTAACATCCTCAACTCTATCGTCAAGGAGCACCAAATTGTCAAGAAGCACCACGTATAGAAAAATTAGAGATAATCGTTCAAACTATTTTTTAAAGTTTTTGTTTCGCAATCGGTTAAAAGAACTCGACAAAACATTTTTTTAAGCATTCCCCTAATTCAAAGAAGTTGTACCTACTTTCAGAAATTGGACGTAATTTACTTACAAATCTTTTTTGTAACAATCTTCGGGTCGGTAGGGGTTAGCAACTTCCAAGTCTGTTAGTAAATTGAACTTCATTTTCAAAGAAGAACACATACAAAATTTGAAAAACATTTCTAATATATAACAAAGCAACGAAAAAACCTATAAAAAGCTGTTGGGCCACGAGGGGTTAAAGGAACTCCACAAATATTTTTTTATGGCTTCATTTATAAGCAAAGTAGTATTTCAAAAAATTGGCTGAAACTTGCGTTTTTACAATTTGCATGCTTCCGGGCACCGCCGGGTAAATCTGCTAGTATATTTAATAATTCAAATTTTTCAAAATTGCAATTATTTTAAATTGTTAGTTTATGTACCTATTAGAAATGAGAGCTTATAAACACAAAATATGCAATAAATGTGTTTCTAAAATTCAATTACAAATTTAGAACTTTTTATTCATTTAAATATAAAAATAATTTTTACATAAATGCAGCAAGTACCTTTGAATATATCTTAAGTATTGCACACAATGTCTTATTTATATATCACCTTCGATAACAATTCAATAAAATATATTATGATATAATAAAAATTAATTAGCCCTTCGATTGAAGGGCTAACAAACTTTTATAAAAAATCACAATAACTCAACAACTAATTACGCTATCTTCATCAAATTTGTGCTGTAGGTTACTAGTAATGAAACTACTTCGGGGATTGCGTAAGGTCGGGATTGGACCATGCGTTCGGAACCTAGAACTTTTTGATCGAATTTAGGCCAAACGAGCATAATTCCGAAACCAATGAAGATAGAAGCTCCAAATTTGGTATCAGGGTGTCCCTTCCTATTTCCTAAGTGTCTTGGAAATTTGGGTCCCATTGGAGCACTGGGTCGGGGACCAGCCACACATTTCCGAAGACCTTAAAGCATATTTTCGAAATTAATAAAAATAGTAACTTGAAACAAATGTAGAAGCTTCAAATTTGGTCCAGGGTGTTCTTTACTATTTCTTCCGTGCTCCCCTAATTTGGGATCAATTGGAGTGGTGAATCAGGACCTCTCTTAGACCCCCCAATGTGTAAAAGCTTGTCATCGAAATTAATAAAACTAGTAACTTAAAATTAAGATAGAACGTTCCAATTGTATGCAAGGGTTAACTAGTATTGAAAGTATGACGGGACTGCTAATGGCTAATGGTTTCGGGTTCTGGAACCCTTGACAAGTTCAAGGACTAACAAACATATATCTTAAAAACACCATAACTCAAAAAATAATGCCGGTATTTTGATGAAATTTAAATTCTAGGTTACTAGTAATGAAAGTACCATGGGAATTGGTTGTGGTCGAGTTTAATTTCAAAGCCAAAGAATTTATTTCCTATGTCCTATGTGTCTCCGAAATCTAGACTTAATTGTAGTGGTTCAGCTATGTTCAAAGGTATTTGCTGCATTTATATAAAATTTATTTGAATATTTAAATGAATTATATGAAAAGGTCTAAATTTGTAATTGTATTTTAGAAATACATTTATTGCATATTTTGCGTTTATAAGCTTTTCTATTAGGTATATAAACTAACCATTTAAAATAATTGCAATTTTTAAAAATTTGGATTATTAAATATATTATGCTTTGATCATCTTTTTATCACAAAATTTAATAATTAGAATTTTTTCATTTTGTAATTGAATTGGAATAAATATATTTTCATTTATCTCAAGTTTGTTTGTTTTTTAATATTTTTAAATTGGTAAGAATTTGTAATATTTTTTAATAGATAGCGTAATTAGAAAATGGTTTTAGTATTATAAAGTTAATTTGGATAGCTATGTCTTACGATCAAATTAATAACAGCTTTTATGGTGTTAAAATGACTTATGGATATGTCCTTAAATTTGAACCAAATAGGTGTAGGGTATTTCTAAGTCGGTTGCACCGACTGACTGTTTCTTTACTTGTTTTATTTATACATAATTCATTTTTTTTAATTTAAAAAATTCTGTTTCGATTTAATTAATAGATTTATAGGAATCATATTTACTTTTCCTTGAAATATCACCAGATCCAGGTTGTAACCTGGAATGGAAAATATTAATTCCAGATTAAAATATTTGAAATATTGCAATTAGAACTGGTTAATTCTCATCTTTTATGTATCTGATAAGGAATTTTGAGGATTTCTATTATAAATAAGCGTTACAATCATAATAAAGGTAATCAGTTGGATCTTTTTTTAACTACGATCTGGAACGATTTGGTTATTCTCTATTGCTCTATTTGTTTTTCTTTTGGTTCTTCTTCCACTGTGAAAAATGAATATACTTTATCACATCGTTTTAATTTTTTAAAAGTAAATTTTGATGATATCAATAACTTTGTGAATTCTTATAATTTTTCGTTTATTCCTTCTTATAGACTCTTACAACCTAAAAAAAATTGATGATAATTCTAGCTCTGGAAATGATATTATCCCTAACTTTTTTTAAAAAACTGTGCTGCTTCTTTGGCTCCTCCACTTTCCACCATATTTAATTGTTCTTTAACTACTTTTTAAACCTATTAATAATAAAGATCTTAACAATAATATTACTAATTATCGGCCGATAGTAAAACTATCCTCGATTCCAAAACTTTTTGAATTAATTGTTTGGGGTTCCTCAAGAAAGTCATCTTGGCACTTTATTGTTCATTATTTCGTTAATGGATGTTACAACAGGCACAATAAAATATTGGCCGATGATATGAAAATTAAAAAACAAATCATTAGATGATTCATTAGCTTTACAAGATGGTTTAAACCGTGTTCGTAACAGGTGTATTAATAATAACCTTCTTCTTAACATAAATAAATGTGCTCATTTTACTTTTACGCGTCGTTTAAGTCGATTTTCGTATTCTTATAATCATAATAACCAAACTATTTTATCTGTTGCTTCAATTAAAGTTTTGGGAGAATTTTCTGATAGTAAATTCTCATTTCAACCTCATTATACCTATATATTTAATAAAGCAAATTCAATGCTGGGTTTTTATCAGCCGTTGAGCAAGAGAATTTGAAGACCCCTATGCTTTTAATTCTCTTTATACTTGCTTTGTAAGACCCAATTTGGAATATGCCAGCCAGGTATGGTATTCATTTTATAAAGTCCATGGTAATAAGATTTAATCTGTTCAAAAGAAATTTCTTAAATGTGCCTCATCCGCCATGGGAAGATCAGTTAAATATCCTCCGTACGAGCATCGGTTAAATTTATTAAATCATAACATCCTCGAAATCTTGAGGTTGCTGATATAATATTTTTAACAAGATCATTCAAAGACTATGTTGTTTCTACAGAATTACTTGATAGTTTATTTTTTTATCCAGTCTCTTGATTAAGAACCCATAACATGTATTATGCTCAGTTTCACCGTACCATTTATGGTAAATACGAACCTCTTAACAGAATTATAGAAACCTAGGTCTTTTTTATTACATAACACCCTCGAAATCTTGAGGTAGCCGATATAATATTTTTAACAAAATTAATCAAAGGCAATGTTCTTTCTACGGAATTACTTGATAGTGTATTCTTTTATCCAGTCTCTTGATTAAGAACAGATAACATGTCTTATCCTCAGTTTCACCGTACCAATAATGGTAAATACGAACCTCTTAACAGAATTAAAGAAACCTAGGTTGTTTTTATGACATTTTGTTAGTTTTAAGCAAAAATTTGAAGTGAAAATATGTATAGGTTTTTTAAAAGGTTGGTTTTTAAAATAATCTAAAAACAATAATGCTTTGATAAGCTTTTTGTCACATAATTTAGTAATTCAAAAAAATTATTAATAATTCAAATTTTTTAAATTATTAATAATTTAAATTCTTAGTATAAGTACTTATTTGAAAATACTAAGCATTTGCATTAATAAGCAAACATGCAATAAATGTATTTCTAAAATACTTTGACAAATTTACTTTTATATAATTTTTTTATTAAATTACTCTACGGGTATAATTCATATAAAGATCAAAACATATTTTACATACTAATACTTATTGATAATAGGAGCGGTCAACATCTCTTATCATAAATATGAGACGTGGGACTTTATCTGTTATCTTTGACATTAATATTCTTTGGAATTCAAAGTAATTTTTTAAGAAATATTATACTGTAATAAAATATAATTTTTTTTATATATTTAAAATAAATTAAGATGCTACGACAAATACAAAAATTTTTATATAATTTATTTGAATATAAAAATAATTCTACAGAAAAGATTTGAAGTATGTTACCCAATAAGTTGGTTATAGATTATAAATATATGTGGCCACTGGCGTAGTGATAAAGACGCCGCCTTTCATGCGGTTCAAACTCCGGTCAGATCATATCTAATAAAAAAATTTCGAAAAATTGTATAATAATAACGTTATCTAAGATTTAATAAAAATATATGAATAACTCTAATGTACGATAATAGATGGTGCCCAAAATTAAAATTTGCGAATTCATAATAGCTACAGTCGAGTAATAAACAGCTAAGTGAAAATAACGAATAAAGAAACGTATAATATGTATCATAATTATTATAATTGTAATATTTATAACAACACCGATTTTTATGTTATATATTAAAATTGATTTTATAGAAATACTAATAATGAGTACTAAACAAAATATAAGTTGAAAACCAAAATTTTTAAACCTTTTCTAAACCATCGACTATATTTTATTCAAACGTTGGCAATTCAAGAAAACTACTATTGACATAGTATAATGACATAATGGCAAACTTAGTATCCCCATTTGGCCAATAGTCATTTTAATTCAGTTAACATTATTCGCCGGAAACCTAACATCCTCAACTCTATCGTCAAGGAGCACCAAATTGTCAAGAAGCACCACGTATAGAAAAATTAGAGATAATCGTTCAAACTATTTTTTAAAGTTTTTGTTTCGCAATCGGTTAAAAGAACTCGACAAAACATTTTTTTAAGCATTCCCCTAATTCAAAGAAGTTGTACCTACTTTCAGAAATTGGACGTAATTTACTTACAAATCTTTTTTGTAACAATCTTCGGGTCGGTAGGGGTTAACAACTTCCAAGTCTGTTAGTAAATTGAACTTCATTTTCAAAGAAGAACACATACAAAATTTGAAAAACATTTCTAATATATAACAAAGCAACGAAAAAACCTATAAAAAGCTGTTGGGCCACGAGGGGTTAAAGGAACTCCACAAATATTTTTTTATGGCTTCATTTATAAGCAAAGTAGTATTTCAAAAAATTGGCTGAAACTTGCGTTTTTACAATTTGCATGCTTCCGGGCACCGCCGGGTAAATCTGCTAGTATATTTAATAATTCAAATTTTTCAAAATTGCAATTATTTTAAATTGTTAGTTTATGTACCTATTAGAAATGAGAGCTTATAAACACAAAATATGCAATAAATGTGTTTCTAAAATTCAATTACAAATTTAGAACTTTTTATTCATTTAAATATAAAAATAATTTTTACATAAATGCAGCAAGTACCTTTGAATATATCTTAAGTATTGCACACAATGTCTTAATTATATATCACCTTCGATAACAATTCAATAAAATATATTATGATATAATAAAAATTAATTAGCCCTTCGATTGAAGGGCTAACAAACTTTTATAAAAAATCACAATAACTCAACAACTAATTACGCTATCTTCATCAAATTTGTGCTGTAGGTTACTAGTAATGAAACTACTTCGGGGATTGCGTAAGGTCGGGATTGGACCATGCGTTCGGAACCTAGAACTTTTTGATCGAATTTAGGCCAAACGAGCATAATTCCGAAACCAATGAAGATAGAAGCTCCAAATTTGGTATCAGGGTGTCCCTTCCTATTTCCTAAGTGTCTTGGAAATTTGGGTCCCATTGGAGCACTGGGTCGGGGACCAGCCACACATTTCCGAAGACCTTAAAGCATATTTTCGAAATTAATAAAAATAGTAACTTGAAACAAATGTAGAAGCTTCAAATTTGGTCCAGGGTGTTCTTTACTATTTCTTCCGTGCTCCCCTAATTTGGGATCAATTGGAGTGGTGAATCAGGACCTCTCTTAGACCCCCCAATGTGTAAAAGCTTGTCATCGAAATTAATAAAACTAGTAACTTAAAATTAAGATAGAACGTTCCAATTGTATGCAAGGGTTAACTAGTATTGAAAGTATGACGGGACTGCTAATGGCTAATGGTTTCGGGTCCTGGAACCCTTGACAAGTTCAAGGACTAACAAACATATATCTTAAAAACACCATAACTCAAAAAATAATGCCGGTATTTTGATGAAATTTAAACTCTAGGTTACTAGTAATGAAAGTACCATGGGAATTGGTTGTGGTCGAGTTTAATTTCAAAGCCAAAGAATTTATTTCCTATGTCCTATGTGTCTCCGAAATCTAGACTTAATTGTAGTGGTTCAGCTATGTTCAAAGGTATTTGCTGCATTTATATAAAATTTATTTGAATATTTAAATGAATTATATGAAAAGGTCTAAATTTGTAATTGTATTTTAGAAATACATTTATTGCATATTTTGCGTTTATAAGCTTTTCTATTAGGTATATAAACTAACCATTTAAAATAATTGCAATTTTTAAAAATTTGGATTATTAAATATATTATGCTTTGATCATCTTTTTATCACAAAATTTAATAATTAGAATTTTTTCATTTTGTAATTGAATTGGAATAAATATATTTTCATTTATCTCAAGTTTGTTTGTTTTTTAATATTTTTAAATTGGTAAGAATTTGTAATATTTTTTAATAGATAGCGTAATTAGAAAATGGTTTTAGTATTATAAAGTTAATTTGGATAGCTATGTCTTACGATCAAATTAATAACAGCTTTTATGGTGTTAAAATGACTTATGGATATGTCCTTAAATTTGAACCAAATAGGTGTAGGGTATTTCTAAGTCGGTTGCACCGACTGACTGTTTCTTTACTTGTTTTATTTATACATAATTCATTTTTTTTAATTTAAAAAATTCTGTTTCGATTTAATTAATAGATTTATAGGAATCATATTTACTTTTCCTTGAAATATCACCAGATCCAGGTTGTAACCTGGAATGGAAAATATTAATTCCAGATTAAAATATTTGAAATATTGCAATTAGAACTGGTTAATTCTCATCTTTTATGTATCTGATAAGGAATTTTGAGGATTTCTATTATAAATAAGCGTTACAATCATAATAAAGGTAATCAGTTGGATCTTTTTTTAACTACGATCTGGAACGATTTGGTTATTCTCTATTGCTCTATTTGTTTTTCTTTTGGTTCTTCTTCCACTGTGAAAAATGAATATACTTTATCACATCGTTTTAATTTTTTAAAAGTAAATTTTGATGATATCAATAACTTTGTGAATTCTTATAATTTTTCGTTTATTCCTTCTTATAGACTCTTACAACCTAAAAAAAATTGATGATAATTCTAGCTCTGGAAATGATATTATCCCTAACTTTTTTTAAAAAACTGTGCTGCTTCTTTGGCTCCTCCACTTTCCACCATATTTAATTGTTCTTTAACTACTTTTTAAACCTATTAATAATAAAGATCTTAACAATAATATTACTAATTATCGGCCGATAGTAAAACTATCCTCGATTCCAAAACTTTTTGAATTAATTGTTTGGGGTTCCTCAAGAAAGTCATCTTGGCACTTTATTGTTCATTATTTCGTTAATGGATGTTACAACAGGCACAATAAAATATTGGCCGATGATATGAAAATTAAAAAACAAATCATTAGATGATTCATTAGCTTTACAAGATGGTTTAAACCGTGTTCGTAACAGGTGTATTAATAATAACCTTCTTCTTAACATAAATAAATGTGCTCATTTTACTTTTACGCGTCGTTTAAGTCGATTTTCGTATTCTTATAATCATAATAACCAAACTATTTTATCTGTTGCTTCAATTAAAGTTTTGGGAGAATTTTCTGATAGTAAATTCTCATTTCAACCTCATTATACCTATATATTTAATAAAGCAAATTCAATGCTGGGTTTTTATCAGCCGTTGAGCAAGAGAATTTGAAGACCCCTATGCTTTTAATTCTCTTTATACTTGCTTTGTAAGACCCAATTTGGAATATGCCAGCCAGGTATGGTATTCATTTTATAAAGTCCATGGTAATAAGATTTAATCTGTTCAAAAGAAATTTCTTAAATGTGCCTCATCCGCCATGGGAAGATCAGTTAAATATCCTCCGTACGAGCATCGGTTAAATTTATTAAATCATAACATCCTCGAAATCTTGAGGTTGCTGATATAATATTTTTAACAAGATCATTCAAAGACTATGTTGTTTCTACAGAATTACTTGATAGTTTATTTTTTTATCCAGTCTCTTGATTAAGAACCCATAACATGTATTATGCTCAGTTTCACCGTACCATTTATGGTAAATACGAACCTCTTAACAGAATTATAGAAACCTAGGTCTTTTTTATTACATAACACCCTCGAAATCTTGAGGTAGCCGATATAATATTTTTAACAAAATTAATCAAAGGCAATGTTCTTTCTACGGAATTACTTGATAGTGTATTCTTTTATCCAGTCTCTTGATTAAGAACAGATAACATGTCTTATCCTCAGTTTCACCGTACCAATAATGGTAAATACGAACCTCTTAACAGAATTATAGAAACCTAGGTTGTTTTTATGACATTTTGTTAGTTTTAAGCAAAAATTTGAAGTGAAAATATGTATAGGTTTTTTAAAAGGTTGGTTTTTAAAATAATCTAAAAACAATAATGCTTTGATAAGCTTTTTGTCACATAATTTAGTAATTCAAAAAAATTATTAATAATTCAAATTTTTTAAATTATTAATAATTTAAATTCTTAGTATAAGTACTTATTTGAAAATACTAAGCATTTGCATTAATAAGCAAACATGCAATAAATGTATTTCTAAAATACTTTGACAAATTTACTTTTATATAATTTTTTTATTAAATTACTCTACGGGTATAATTCATATAAAGATCAAAACATATTTTACATACTAATACTTATTGATAATAGGAGCGGTCAACATCTCTTATCATAAATATGAGACGTGGGACTTTATCTGTTATCTTTGACATTAATATTCTTTGGAATTCAAAGTAATTTTTTAAGAAATATTATACTGTAATAAAATATAATTTTTTTTTTATATTTAAAATAAATTAAGATGCTACGACAAATACAAAAATTTTTATATAATTTATTTGAATATAAAAATAATTCTACAGAAAAGATTTGAAGTATGTTACCCAATAAGTTGGTTATAGATTATAAATATATGTGGCCACTGGCGTAGTGATAAAGACGCCGCCTTTCATGCGGTTCAAACTCCGGTCAGATCATATCTAATAAAAAAATTTCGAAAAATTGTATAATAATAACGTTATCTAAGATTTAATAAAAATATATGAATAACTCTAATGTACGATAATAGATGGTGCCCAAAATTAAAATTTGCGAATTCATAATAGCTACAGCCGAGTAATAAACAGCTAAGTGAAAATAACGAATAAAGAAATTATTATAATTGTAATATTTATAACAACACCGATTTTTATGTTATATATTAAAATTGATTTTATAGAAATATGTACATATTTATTTCTTATATACCTATCTATTCAATAAAATATTTCAAAAAGATATATCAAGCAATATATAGAAATATTCAAGTTTTGCGAAAAAATTTTGAAATTCTTTATTTTACCGAAAATAATATAAAAATATTTTTGATATATTAAACACCAAAAAGAAAATGAAATTTCGTCGTTTATTAAAAAAATCATTTATTCCTTTAAAATATAATATTTAATATGTTTTATATTAAAATTTAATTACCTTCTTAGCCTAATAAAAATATAAAAGTATTAAATAAAAAGCAAATAGAACAGAACTACATTTTAGGTTTGTACCATTATTAATTTCGAATATATGCTTGTTAGATCTTAGTCGATGTTTGGGTGATATCTAAACCCCCCCTGCAAATGATCCCACATTTCAGGAACATGAGGAAAATGAGAAAAAAAACCCTTGCACCAAATTTGAAGCTTCTATATTTATTTCAAGTTCCTATCTTTGTTAATTTCGAAGATATGATTTATAGACTTCGGAATTTTGTGGATGGTACCGGAACTCCTACATAAATTGGTCCCAACTTTCAAGGATACAAAAAAAGTGGGAAGAAACACTCTTGGACCACACAAGGTGTTATTTTCATTAGTTTCGGAATTATGCTCATTTGGACTGCTCCGAGCCCATTGTCCGACTTTTTTAGTTAAGTGGATTTTATTGTCAAATAGCGAGACGAGCAAAATCAGAGCGAGGCAATAAAAAATGTTTAAAAAGTTTTTGTACCGCAAAATCTTAATTCAAAGTTTTTTTGAGAATTTCTTATGGCTCAAAGCAGTACTTCTTAAAATTGGAATAATTGGCTTTTCAAATTTTCTTTACCAATCACCGGACCGATATGGATTAACAAATTCAACGACGAAAAAGTTGCACCACTTGCACCACAACCCAACTAGCCGGAAATACTCCCCGTACCCAAAAATTTTATATTCAAATTTCCATGATTGACTGAGCAATTTAGGAGTTTATAATCTAAATATAAACAATAAATTAAATAAAAATTTTGACGAATTGCATGTTCTATGTCAATGTTGGTAAATCTGTTTTCAAAATTATATAGTGTTTCTTTTTAAAAAATTTTCAAAATTATATAGTGTTTACTGAGTATTTTATCATTTATTTTTATAAAAATATATACAAAAATAAATAAAAATATTATAATTTAGTTATTTCACCAATTTAATAATTATACATAATAGTGAAATCAACACTGAATAAAATCCCAAATAACTCAAAAAATCTGTTAACAAGTGCGAAATATAATGTTGAGCTTTAATGTTAACGTTTAATTTTGGAAAAACATACACTGGTGAATAAGTTACTTTTTTATAAAAACATAAAAGTTTTAATTTTAAAGTCCTAATAGACCTTGAATAGGGAAGGTTCCCAAATTTTTGCTAAGCAAACTTATGATTATTCTCTAACATCAGCCCACTACCTTCCTGTCCCCACTTTTCTATTTTTTTAGGTTCTATGAAATCAAAATTGTGAACTCCACCAAAATTTGGAATTTTACCTAGAATTTTATTTTCTAAGCAAAAATGTTTAAAACTAAGAGACAATATCTTCTTATCCGTCAATTTAAAGAACCCCTTTTAAATTTAAGGAAAACCTATGTTGAAAAATAATGCTGCAGCCTTAAATTTTGATTATTTGTAAAAGAAATTTGAACAGGTATTCAAGTAACGAGTGTTAAAAAATATTGCAGTTTAAGTTTTGGAGCCCTTATAGCACTAAACATAATAATATTTTAACATTTAATTGCATTTAATTAATAAACATTTAATTATGAATAATTAAGTGGTACTTATTTTCCTGCAATACTGAAACTAGTATTTGAATTCAAATTAGTTTTTTCTCAGTATTTTCTTAACTAGTACCAATACTTGAAAATCACAAGATCTGATTATGAGCTTTAAGTTCAAAATTCGGGTAAATAATTAATTGTTCATTTTGTTTGGCCACATAATTGCTCATCAATCAGAAAAACAAATATAAGCCAAAATTGTTTTATATTACAAATATATATATATAACTACCTCATTAAAAATGAGTGAGTTCTTTAAGAACGGAGAAGTCCAGTATACAGTAGTAGTGATTCACTACTAGTGAATCAACTTGACTACTTTTTCATACATTTTATTTTTTTGCAATACCTATTTGTACTTAAAATTTCGTTGCTTTATTTGCTTTATATTCATTTTATAAATGCACGGTTATTTTGTAAACACCCAGGTGGACAGGCAAATGGAGAGAATTAAGCTAAGCAGGTACACTTCTTTAAAGATTGCTTTACAAATATTT
This sequence comes from Dolichopus griseipennis, assembly GCA_963082915.1. Classification (NCBI taxonomy): domain Eukaryota; kingdom Metazoa; phylum Arthropoda; class Insecta; order Diptera; family Dolichopodidae; genus Dolichopus; species Dolichopus griseipennis. The sequence continues at coordinate 44,864,274 of OY720444.1, read as the reverse complement.
TGGTTTCCTTTAGGTACTTTTAAAACATGTCGTTCACATGGGTATATAATGTCATTGTTTCAATATTAACGTGAAACCTTGGAAAACTATTCACAGTTCCCCAAAAATTTAGGTAAAAATAATTTAAGGACAAACACGCAACATTCAATAAACACAAAACATTCTAAAAATAATAAATCAAACACTAAAAATTCAAACAATAGAAATACTAATTTGCCTAAAATTATTAAAACAAAAAATAAACAAATCAAAAAAAAGGATAATAATAATAATAACAATAATAACAATTATAATAATAATAATAATAATAATAATAATAATAATAATAATAATAATAATAATAATAATAATAATAATAATAATAATAATAATAATAATAATAATAATAATAAGAATAATAAGAATAAGAATAAGAATAATAATAATAATAATATTAATAATAATAATAATAATAATATTTTAAATTCAAACAAAACACAACCCATTTTATTAACTCAAACACCTATTAAATTTCAAAACTATTTGCCTCCGTCGAACTTAGTTACATATTCACTAAATAAGCCCAATTTAATTGAGATTCCAGCCATTAATACAAGTTCAAGTGCATTGTCTAGCACAATATGCAATTCAGTCATATCTGAAAATTCATTTTCAATTTCAAATTCAAATTCAAATTTAATTACAACAACACCAATTACGTCTAAACAAAAATATTCTAACTTCATTCAGGGACAAACCTTTAATGCTGGCACTCCGTGTACTCAGAGCTTAAACGTAAACTGTAACACGACTTCAATTAACGATAAGCCAATTGCATCGGTTTCATCCCAATCTATTGCAAGTTTTGTTAATCCTATGTTACCTCCTATAGTCAGATTAACGAAAAATGCTGTAGCTAATGACGATCATACGTATGTTTTATCACGTTTTAGAGATCAAAAAATATACGAAAATGTAAGGCTATATTTAGCTTACTTACATAAGGAGGATGACGACCTTTGTGTAGATGGTAAAACCAAACTCAATATTAAAATTTTTATTGATCAAGAAGGTTTGCCTTCTAACCCTAAGAAATTAATGAAATTATACTTAAAATATCATGAAGGTTTCGGTGCTTCGTCCAAATCGGTTGAAAAAGATTTACAAGCTTATTGTAGTCACCTTAAAAGTAAGAGAATCGATTATTTGCAAAAAATTAGGAAAAGTAGTTATGATTTTTTTCGTCCCCTTAGCGGAAGAAAATAACATTAACATTAATCTACTTCTATGCCTCAATTCGCGAAATCTTACAATAATAATATTGTATATGACTTTTTTAACGCTGATTATCAAAGCATTAATAATGCTTTATCAATTTTAAATTGGGACGACCTGTTAATACAACGGGATATTAACTCTTCAATCTCTATCTTTTACTTAAAAATATTTGACATAATTAACTGCTTTGTGCCAAAAATTCGTAAAAAAGATAAAATAACAGAACCTTGGCTTAATAGAGAAATTAGGACATTGCGTAATCAACGCAACAAACTTTACAAAAAAATTAAAGTTACGAAGGACCCTGATGTTATTTTACTGAACAGGTACAACGATCTTGTTTTAGAATTTAAACAGAAATCAAATCTAGCATACGATAATTATGTCAATGAAATTGGTAATAAATTAATTACAGATCCAAAAAAGTTTTTTGACTTCATTAATACAAAGCGAAAAACATATGGATATCCAAGTTCTATGTCTAAAGATAATGTTTTTTCTTCTTGCCCTAATGTAATCTGTAATTTCTTTGCAGATTGTTTTCAAAAAGTTTATAGGCCATTAGATTCGCGTATCAATTTCGCTTTTCCTATCTCACTTAATAGATCTAATTCAATTATTACAGATCTATATCTTTCTGAAAACGATATATTTGAAGCAATTACCAACCTTGATACAAAAAAAGGTATTGGACCCGACTTGATCCCACCTTCTTTTTTATATAATTGTGCCAATTATTTGACGCAACCGCTTCATTTTATTTTTAATCTATCGCTTTCGACAGGCATTTTTCCGTATGCGTGGAAATCTTCTTTTTTGACCCCCATTTATAAAAAGGGTGACAAAGCTTCCGTCGAAAACTACCGTGGTATAGCTATCTTATCCACTATTCCAAAATTGTTCGAAAAAATTGTAGTTAGTAAAATTACACCCGTCATAAATACAAAATTAAACGAACAACAACATGGATTTAGAAAAGGTCGTTCTACTACAACTAATCTTACGGTTTACACATCGGAAATACTAAATGAAATGGAAAATGGTTATCAAGTTGATGCTATCTACACGGATTTTAGCAAAGCTTTCGATCGTGTGGATCACAATATTTTGCTTAAAAAGCTTGAAACTTTAGGCATTTCAGGTTCTTTCCTCGCTTGGCTTTGCTCTTGTCTTACTGAAAGAACTCAAAATATTAAATTTCAAGGTTATTTATCAAACACAATTAATGTCACCTCAGGAGTGCCGCAAGGTAGCCATTTAGGCCCACTTCTATTTAATATTTCTATTTCAGACCTTTCTAGAAAATTAGAGGGTGTATCACATATTGCATTTGTTGAAGATCTTAAAATTTACCACGTTATCAAAAACAGTTCTGATTTGGCATTACTTCAATCAAATTTACATTCTTTACAAGAATGGTGTTTCTACAATAAATTAGAACTTAACATAGCGAAATGCAAGGTCATAAGCTTCACACGTAAAAGATCTACAATGTTTTTCGACTATGCAATAGATAACATAGTTCTTGAAAGGGTGTCCAGTATAACCGATCTTGGCATTCTTCTGGACTATAAGCTTAACTTCCATCTTCACTATGATCATATGATTTCCAAAGCAAGCAAAATGTTAGGTTTTATTAAGAGAAGAGCTAAAGAATTTAATAACCCAACAGTAACAAAAGCTCTCTATTGCTCGTTAGTTCGATCTATTCTAGAATACGGTAACATCGTATGGGATCCAGCGTTTCAATTACATTCCAATAGAATAGAATCCGTTCAGAAAAAATTCCTTTTGTTTGCCTTGAGAAACCAATATAATCCTACAGACTATTCTACTCTTCCAAGCTATGCTGTAAGACTTAATTCATTGAATATGTTAACCTTATCTTCACGTAGGCAAATGCTTTCATCTTGCTTTACCTTTGACGTCATAAAAAAAAGTATTGACGTTCAATTCTTAGTAAATAAGATTAGACTAAACAATGTAGTCAGAAATACAAGAAACACTAAATTTTTATTAGAAAATACACACAGAACAGAATACGGAAGAAATGAGCCAATAAACAGATGTTGCACTATATTCAACAAACACAGTCATCTTTTTTCATCAGACATATCAAGAAACTCTTTTAAACATAAATTAAAACAGAAATTCCTAAATGACCTAAATACTTAAATTACCTAATTACTTTGTAAACATTTAAAATTATTTCAAGTTCAAGTTCATATACATATCACATACATTCCAATTATTTATATCTCATACTGTGTTTTTGTCCTGTAAGCATTTTCGTTTTTTTGTTTTAAAATTTAGTATATAGTATAGTACAACTTTTTAATTTTTCATTGTAAATTTTTAACTTAGTAATCAAATTTGTATTTTTTTTTTTTGTTTGTGCATTTTGTTAGCTTTAATTTTTTTTTGTTTTTTTCAATAGCTGTAAGATATTTTTTGTAAAAACCTTGTTTTGGTTTAATAAATAAAAAAAAATAAGTTGCTGGTATGTTTAAAAATAGGAAATATATAGGAAATATAAGTTTTTACATCCTAATATCCCTTAAATAAAAGAGGTTCCGAAATTCTGTCTGAGAAAACTTATACCAAATGATTCTCAAGTATCCATCATCTTCCAATATCTAAGGGTTCAAGGAATTAAATTGTGGTTTTCATCAAAATTTGATATTTTATTAGAATGTTATTATATAACAAATAAAGTTAATATATCACAATATCTTTATCACAATAATAAAGAAATATTTTCTGGGCTTACCAAAATTTTTCATTTTTTAATAATAACTTTTCAACAATTCACTAATTATTTAAATACCAGTTTTTCAAATGTATTTAACCTGCAACATAAATGATTTTTGCTTACACTGAATAAAAGAATTTTATACCAATGAGAGAATTTTTAACGCGCGAATAAATCAAGTTTTTTATGTCGGCAAATGGCAATATACATTATCTAACATCCCATTATATATTATACAGTACAAAAACGAACTTGCTCACAATAAATATTTCACATCTCCAATTATTTCTACCACATTAAATAATGATCGCAATACTCATACCATACCTCAAATTTAAAGAGGTAGTAAATTATGCATTCTAAAATAAATTTTTAAAAATCTGAATTTTATTTTTTAAAAATATTTTAAAAAGCAATATTTAAAGATTTGTGAAAGATCAAAAAAATTGTTAAAATAACTCGGTATTACAAAGTTCTATAAAACGACAGTATTAATGCTTGAAGAGATAAAATATAGCAAAAATACTAAAAAACGAGGAGGAGTGTAGTAGAGTAGACTGTGTCAACTATGGAATACCCGTATGACCGTAATATAAGAATTATGTCATCCGGTTAACTACTTTTGCCGAAATGTAAAATACCCAACTTAAAAGGCTTTCAGTAATGAACAAAAGAAATATAAGTTGTACGGCAGCTGTTCAAACCTCTTCCACTACACCAATTATATTTTATTCTGATATGACCATTAAAGTTAACTACTAAAATTCCCGACATCCAGATTAAGGTATAGAGTAATAATACTCATATAAAGGATGATGTTGTAAGGCAACTACTCGAACCCACTGCACTATCCCAACCAAATTTTGCAGAAATTTTGGCCGTAAAACTAAACTACCTTTGGCAAAACTTTAGACATCTACTTCAATTGGTATGGAGTAATGTGTATATAAAGAAAGAAGTTGTATGGCAGGTACTCGAACCCGTGAATATGGCTGGATTTCAATAGCGATGGCTATTGCATAAAAACCAATTTGTGAAAGTTTGAAAATCCTAGCTCCTTTATTTTTGATAGACGGACGGAAATATAAAGCTAAATCGATTTATTCTTCGAGTCTATATCTACCACCCTTCCTTCTTTGCGTCGCAAACCTAATGTCAAATTAAGTAAACCCTTTTGATAAATAGTCATACGGGTATAAAAACTGTGCTATTGCATAAGGGTCCTCCTAGTTATATATGCAATATACAAGAGCAAAAGATGTTAGTGAGACCTTGTAAACATGTTATAGCTGTTATATTTCACTTTGTCGGGAAACTGCGTTCCCGATTTATTTAAAATTTCGTAATTTATCTTCTTTTGTGTTTAATTTTAATTCTGATTATTATATCTTTCGTATATTAATTAATATTAGGAAACTCCATATTTAAGTTGTTTACAAGCAAGTTATTTTTTTTAAATTAAAAATTTTCTTTAAAATTCATTCATTTAATGTAGTAATATTCAGGCTAAATTTAAACAAAAACTGTTAAATTTGTTCTACAAATTCTACACCTATGAAAAAGGAAAGGGATATATTAACTTTGGTATGATGTTTGTAAAGGAAGCCAGCTAGATATGGAAAAGTATATATATTTGTGATCAGCGTGACCTCCTAAGTCGACATAGCCATGTCCGTTCGTCCGTCAGTCCGTGGGCACGATAACTCAAAAAATAATGGAGCTATCTTGATGAAATTTTAACTGTAGATTACTAGGAGTGAAAGTACGGTGGGGGTTGCCAATGGGCGAAATCAGCCTATGGGTTCGAATTCTGGATCTTTTAAACCGTCCAAGGACTAACGAATATATATAAAAAATCATGATAACTAATGAATCTACCTTCATGAAATTTGTGCTGTAGGTTACTAGTAATGAGACTAAGGATTGCGTACGATCGAGATTGGACCATGGGTTCGGAACCTAGAACTTTTGGATCGAATTTAGGCCAAACTGGCATAATTCCGAAACCAATGAAGATTCCTTAGTGTCCTTGTAATTTGGGCCCCATTGGAGTAGTGGGTCAGGGACCAGCCACCCATTTCTAAAGACCTTAAAGCATATCTTTAAAATTAAAATTTGGCATAAGGTTGTTCTTTACTATTTCTTGTGTGTCCTAATTTGGGATCTATTGGAATGGTGGTTCAGTAACCCTCTTAGACCTGCGAAGGTTTAAAAACTTATCAATATTATGTTTATGTTTGTTACCCATAATAAGCATTCTATTAATAGGTTCGAATTTGCCATAGTTAGTCCTATGATTATTAGTTTTAAATAAATTGCAAGAGCGAAAACGTTGAAGATTTCTAATAATAATTAAATTAGATATAACGATACCCTTGACATTTTCTGTAATAAAAATGACATCAGAAACTTCACGTCGAAAATTTAAAGAACACAAATCAATTAATTTTAGCCTTTGTTCATATGGTAGTAAAATAATGGGATTCGACCATGGCAAATGGCGTAAGGCAAATCTAAGAAAATTTTTTTGTATTGCCTCGATCTTATTAATGTGTACCACATAAAACGGAGATCAAACTTGACTGGCATATTCTAAGTTTGGTCTTACAAGACAAGTGTACAACGATTTAAGGACATAAGGATTTGAAAATTCCTTTGCAGAACGTTTAACAAATCCCAACAGTGAATTAGCTTTATTTATAATATTATTATAATGGGTTTTAAAGCTAAGTTGGGAATCGAAGTACACCCCTAAGTCCTTTATTGAGGTAACTTTAGGTAAACTAATACCATCTAAGTTATAATTGAAACAAATAGGACTAGATCGGCATGTATAAGATATCAATGCGCATTTATTTACATTAAGTAGTAAACAGCTATTAACGTACCAATTGTTAAAGTTTTGAAGATCATTCTGCATAAGGATGGCGTCATTATAAGATGTAATCTTTTTAAAAAGTTTCATATCATCAGCGTAAACTTCAAGCTCGCAAATAGAAATTATAGAAGAAACATCATTTACAGATAAGATAAAAAGTAGAGGGCCAAGGTGGCTACCTCGTGGAACTGCCGAATTTGCCACGAAAGGTTCTGAAATCAAATTTTTAAATATAACACTATAGGAGCGATTACATAAATAAGAATGTATTCACTTAAGGAAAAATAGTGGAAAACCATATTTTTCAAGTTTTAGTAAAATAATATTATGTGGCAATAGATCAAATGCTTTACTAAAATCAGTATAGACAACATCTGTTTGAAATGCTTCTTCCATGTTATTAAGAGATGTGGTTTCAACTAGATTAGTCAACGTAGATTTTTGTTTTACAAAGCCATGTTGGTTATCTATTAAAAGATTCCTACAATGATTATAAATTGAATTCGTTATAATAAATTCAAATAATTTAAGAATTGAAGATAATTTAGCTATTGGACTATAGTTAGTGATTTAATTTTTAGCATTCTTTTTGTGAATTGGCCTGATATAAGAAATTTTCCAAATAGGAGGAAAATATCCGGAATTTAATGAATTTTTAAAGAGTAATGTTAAAGGCGTAGTGAGAATGTTAGAACACTTGCTCAAAATTATTTCTGGTATACCATCTGGTCCAGGAAAAGTATTATCACCCAGTTTATTTAGATAGCTGGAAACTATTTGTTCATTAATATTAATTAAATTTCAGAAGAAGTTTTAAAATTCCCAAACAATATGACAAAATTATTAAATTCATTAATATCTTTTGTTTTGAGATATTTACGCCAGGCTTTGTTTTTCTTATTTCTGAGAGATCTAAGTTCCTTTGTGAACCATGGTGGGCCAGAGTTAGAACATCTGTTTTTTGAAATAGGAACAAATTGTGTAAAACCTTCGAACATTATTTCATAAAAGCTAATTGTCATTTGATTAAGGTCTATATTATTAAAAAAAAGACGTGAAGTCATATGTATTTAAGAAATTTACTATTCCGAGAAAATTGGTTTTATTGAAATTAAACCTATAAGCATCTGCTGCTTCATGATTTATGGAATTAGTCAAACAATAAATAAAATTTATTGAAGGGTGATAGAGGTCCAACGCAACAAGCGGTAACACCGATTCACAGAAAATAATAGTATTCCAATCAGAAGTAAATATTAGATCTAATTGTTTATCTTTAAAATTGCGGCAATGGGAAACCTGTTGTAAATCGTTGGTATTTAAACCATCAATAAATTTAGAATCAGGTTCATTCACTGAAGAATCAGCAATCAAAAAAGATTCTTCGTCATGATTAATCCAAGTTATATTAGGGAGATTAAAATCTCCGCATAAAATTAACTCAATTACAGAATTATAGCAAATCGAATCTATTACATTTAAATATATATGTATATTTGAAAGTACAAGTATAGAAAAATACATTTTATGTTAAAAGTGCACCCGTAAAAAATGGGAAAGTAAACTTATCTAATTTCAACTAAACAGTCACTGAAATTTTTAAGACGTAATAATACGGCAACAATGTTTTTTTGCCTTAAATAACCCATTTAAATTAAATGTTTTAAATAATTACACAATGTCTTAAGTCTATATATTAAATATAAAAATAAAAACAATCTAAGTAGGTATGTACCATAATAAAAAACCTTGAATTTGTCATTTAAGTGTAAAGTTCCAAGAAGTAATAAAGAATATTGTTTGTTAGGATTTTAAATTTTGTAAAATTAAATTAAAAAGTAATAATTTAGTTAGTTTTAAATGTTTCATTAAATGCTATATTTTTTTTTAAATTTCTTTTGACAAAAAAATATACGCCCTACATTCTTATTAAGGGTGAGGCTTAAAAACTACTACTGATATATTTTCTTTTTTAATGAAGAAATTGCATTAAAAACGAAAAGATTATAGTTGCCAATGTCAACTTCTAGATACCCGTGCATACCCACTATGATGTATAAAATAAAATAAAATAAAACGAGGAAGAGTGTAGTAGAGTAGACTGTGTCAACTCTGGGATACCCGTATGACCGTAACATATACATTTTGTCATCCGGTTAATTACTTTTGGAAAATTTCAAACATACAGCTTTGTTAGGTGTAGTAATGTTCATATAAAAGAAGGAGCTGTATGGCAGCTACTCGAACCCTCTGCAGTAGACTAACCAAATTTTGCCATATCTTTGGCCAAATTTCAGACACCCAGCTTCATTAGGTCTAGTGTAATGCTCATATAAAAGAAGGAGTTGTATGGCAGCTACTCGGACCCTGTAGGTTACTAGGACTGAAAGTACGGCGCGGACTGTATAAGGGCGCAATCGGCCTATTGGTTCGGATTCTGGACCTTTTAATCGATCGAAGGGCTAACAAACATATATAAAAATTCACGGTTACTCAACAACTAATGACGCTATCTTCATCAAATTTGTGCTGTAGGTTACTAGTAATGAAACTACTTCGGGGATTGCGTAATGTCGGTGTTGGAACATGGGTTCGGAACTTAGAACTTTTTTATCGAATTTAGGCCAAACTAGCATAGTTCCGAAACTAACGAAGATAAAACCTCGAAATTTGGTATCATGGTGTCCTTTCCTATTTCCTAAGTATCTTGGAAATTTGGGCCCCATTGGAGTAATGGGTCGAGGACCAGCCACTTAGTTACGAGGACCTTAAAGCATATTTTAGAAATTAATAAAGATAGTAACTTGAAACAAATGTAGAAGCTTCATATTTGGCCCAGGATGTTCTTTACTATTTCTTGCGTGCCGCCTAATTTGGGATCAATTGGAGTGGTGGTTCAGTACCTCTCTTAGACCCCCCCATGTGTAAAAGCTTATCATCGAAATTAATAAAACTAGTAACTTAAAATTAAGATAGAACGTTCCAATTGTGTACAAGGGTTAACTAGTATTGAAAGTATGACGGGACTGCATATGGGCGAAATCGTACCATAATTTCGGGTTCTGGAACCCTTGAAAAGTTCGAGGACTAACAAACATATATCTTAAAAACACCATAAATCAAAAAATAATGCCGGTATTTTGATAAAATATAAACTCTAAGTTACTAGTAATGAAAGTACCATGGGAATTGGTTGTGGTCGATTTTATTTTTGAAGCCAAAGAATATGTTTCCTATGTCCTATGTGTGTCCGAAATCTGGACTTAATTGTAGTGGTTCAGCTATGTTCAAAGGTACTTGCTGCATTTATGTAAAATTTATTTTTATATTTAAATGAATTATATGAAAAGGTCTAAATTTATAATTGTATTTTAGAAATATATTTATTGCATATTTTGCGTTTATAAGCTCTTCTATTAGGTATATAAACTAACCATTTGAAATAATTGCAATTTTTAAAAATTTGGATTATTAAATATATTATGCTTTGATTATCTTTTTATCACAAAATTTAATAATTAGAATTTTTTCATTTTGTAATTGAATTGGAATAAATATATTTTCATTTATTTCAAGTTTGTTTGTTTTTAAATAGATAAATTAGTAAGAATTTGTAATATTTTTTAATAGATAGTGTAATTAGAAAATGTTCTTAGTATTATAAAGTTAATTTGGTTAGCTATGTCTTACGATCAAATTAATAACAGCTTTTATGGTGTTAAAATGACTTATGGATATGTCCTTAAATTTGAACCGAATAGGTGTAGGGTATTTCTAAGTCGGTTGCACCGACTGACTGTTTCTTTATTTGTTTAATTACTTAAATATTGCATTTTCGAAATTAGTATTTGAAGTAAAATTAATTTTAAATACAAAAAAAATTTTATTGTATAAATTAAGTTCTAAATATGGACTAGATACAATGAAAGCAACCAACTTAAACAATACTGGATCAATCCCTTAATATATACTTAATTATGTCGTAGTAATTTGTAGTTACCACAAACTCATACATATCTAATGATTTTTCTAATGTATTGTTAGGGTAATCTTGTGTTAGTCTACTCTAAACAAGTGATGAAAAAACAAGAGTTTTTATAAAACGACATTTTCAAAATTATACAGGGTTTCATACAGACTATTTTAACATTTATTTTTATTAATAAAAATATACAAAAAAAAAAATTATAATATTATAATTTAATTATTTTATCAATTCATTATTTTTAACTATGACAGGAAAGTTTTAATTTTTAAGTCGTAATACCCTTTAATGAGGGAGGTTCAAAAATTTTACTAAGAAATCTTATGATTATTCACGAGGATCTTCCCCCTCCATCTGCTCTCCTAATTTTTTAGGTTGTAGGAATTAAAATGTGAAGTTCACCAAAACTTAGAATTTTATTATCATTCGAACTTAATTTAAATAAAATTTGGAAAAAATTAACAGTTGGATGATTAATCAATCACAAGTTAACAGTGAATATAAAAAAAAATAAATATATGTTATAAACAAGTAATGAAAAAAAACAAGGGTTTTTCATAAGCACATTTTCAAACTTCTACGGTTTCTTACTGAGTATTTTATCACTTTTTTATATAAAAAAAAAAATATAACGAGGAAGAGTGTAGAAGAGTAGACTGTGTCAACTCTGGGATACCCGTGTGACCGTAACAGACATATACATTTTTTCATCCGGTTAATTACTTTTGGTAAAATTTCAAACATACAGCTTTACTAAGTGTAGTGGAATACTCATATAAAAGAAGGAGATGTATGGCAGCTACTCGAACCCTCTGCAGTAGACCAACCAAATTTTGCTGTAATTTTGGCCATTACCCTTAAATATTTTTGGCAAAATTTCAGACACCCAGCTTCATTAGGTGGAGAGTAATGCTCATATAAAATAAGAAGTTGTATGGCAGCTCCTCGAACCCACTGCAGTAGACCAACCAAATTTTGCAGAAACTTTGGCCATTACACTAAACTATTTTTAGCAAAATTTCAGACACCCAGCTTCATTAGGTGAACAGTAATGCTCATATAAATAAGAAGTTGTAAGGCAGCTACACGAACCCACTGTAGGAGACCAACCAAATTGTGCAGAAACCTTGGCCATAAAACTAAACTACTTTTCGCAAAATATCAGACACGCAGCTGTAATAGGTACAGAGAAATTCTCATATGAAAAAAGAAGTTGTATGGCAGCTACCCGAACCCATGGACCAAAAGGGATTGATTTAAATAGCGATGACGGCTATTGTAAAAAAATTAATTTGAGAATATTTCAAGATTCTAGCTCCTTTAGTTTTTGAGTTATCGTGCGGACGGACGGACGGACATACATAGCTAAATCGATTTATTTTTCGATTCTGATGCTATCCATACACTTGAGTCTATATCTATCCCCCCTCCTTCTCTGCGTCACAAACGTAATGGCAAATTTATTATACCCTTTGACTATATATTCATACGGGTATAAAAACGAGGAAGAGTCTAGTAGAGTCGACTGTGTCAACTCTGGGATACACGTATGACCGTAGTATAAACATCTTACCATCCGGTTAATTACTTTTGGCGAAATTTCAAACATGCAGCTTAATTAGGTGTAAAGAAATGCTCATATAAAAGAAGGAGTTGCGTGGCAGCTACTCGAACCCTCTGCACAACCAAACTTTGCAGTAACTTTGGCGATTACCCTAAACTATTTTTGGCAAATTTTAGATACCCAGCTTCATTAGATGTAGAGTAATGCTCATATAAAAGAAGAAGTTGTAAGGCAGCAACTCGAACACACTGCACTAGACCAACCTAATTTTGCAGAAACTTTGGACATAACACTAAACTATTTTTGGAAAAATTTCAGTAACCCAGCTTCAATATGTATAATTTTAGACACGCAGCTTCAATAGCTTTAGAGTAATACTCATATAAAAAAAGAAATTGTATGACAGGTACTCGAACCGGTGAACTAAAATGGCTGGATCTCAATAGCGATGACGGCTATTGCATAAAAACGAATTTGTGAAACTTTCAAAACCCAAGCTCCTTTATTTTTTGAGATATCGTGGAGACGGACAAACGAACAGACGGACGGACGGGCGGACAGACGGACAGACGGACGCACGGACATACGGACAGACGGACATACATAGCTAAATCGATTTCTTTTTCGATTCTGATCCGACTCATACACTTGAGTATCCATACACTATATACCTCCCCTCCTTCTCTGCGTCACAAACGTAATGTCAAATTTATTATACCCTTTAACCTTTAGTCATACGGGTATAAAAATTGAGCGGGCTTAACTTAAATAAAGGTGCTTAAAAATAGCAAAATTTAAATTTTTGACCTCTTACAGCTATACCTCCCCTCCTTCTCTGCGTCCAAACCTAATGTCAAATTTATTATACCCTTTAACCTATAGTCATACGGGTATAAAAATTGAGCGGGCATTTAAGTTAAAGGTGCTTTAAAATAGCAAAATTTCAATTTTTCACCTCTTACAGCTAAAAATTGGGGGTGTGACAGAAATACTTTGTTAATCGACTCCTACTAAGTTCTGAGGATCTAATTTCTCCCAAACTTTTATGACTCTAGCTTGAACCGTTTAGAAAATATGTGGGGCCAAAAATTTTGCAAAAATTGAGTTTTGTATGATGGTAACTTTTAGTACCGTATGGCAACCCTATACATTTGTCTTTTAAATCTTAAAAAGCTTATAAAATCAACTGTGTTTTACCGTTTGCAGATTGAAAATATATTTAACAGAACTGTTGTTATAACAATATAAATATAGGGCTTTTTTCTAAAATTTGGGGGGCTGAAGATCCCTAATGGGTGGGGCTAAAGAAAAAAGTTCTGCTATGAAATTATTTTGTTTGCAATACCAACACCCGTGATTTAAATTTCTTTTCTCTATTTCAAACGATGTAAAAGAAGTATATAGGCACGTTTTTTACAAAATCGTTTGAAAATGTGTTAATTTACTTATGTGCTAATAAACGAATAATTATACCCGTATGACTTTATAGTCAAAGGGTATAATAAATTTGCCATTACGTTTGTGACGCAGATAAGCAGGGGGGTAGATATAGACTCAAGTGTATGGATCGGATCAGAATCGAAAAATAAATCGATTTAGCTGTGTATGTCCGTCCGCACGATAACTCAAAAACTAAAGGAGCTAGAACCTTGAAATTTTCGCAAATTCACTTTTTTGCAATAGCCGTCATCGCTATTTAAATCCAGCCATTTTGGTCAATGGGTTCGGGTAGCTGCCATACAACTTCTTTTTTTATATGAGTATTTCTCTGTACCTATTACTGCTGTGTGTCTGAAATTTTGCCAAAAGTAGTTTAGTTTTATGGCCAAAGTTTCTGCAAAATTTGGTTGGTCTCCTGCAGTGCGTTCGAGGACCTGCCATACAACTTCTTATTTTATATGAGCATTACTCTCCATCTAATTAAGCTGGGTGTCTGAAATTTTGCTAAAAATAGTTTAGTGTAATGGAAAAAGTTTCTGCAAAATTTGGTTGGTCTGCTGCAGTGGGTTCGAGCAGCTGCCATACAACTGGAAGAGTGTAGTAGAGTAGTCTCCGTATGACCGTAATATAAACATTATATCATTAGGTGTAGAGTACTGCTCATATAGAAGAAGGAGTTGTATGGCAGCTACTTGAACCCAATGCTGTAGACCAACCAAATTTTGCAGAAATTTTGGCCATGAAACTAAGCTACTTTTGGCAAAATTTCAGACATTGAACTTCATTAGGTGTAGAGTAATGGTCATATAAAAAAAGAAGTTGTATGGCAGCTACCCTAACCCGTGGACCAAAATAGCTGGATTTAAATAGCGATTATAGCTAAATCGATTTATTTTTCGATTCTGTTCGAATCCATGCACTTAAGTTTATATCTACCCCTCCTTCTTCTCTGCGTCACAAACGTAATGGCAAAATTTATTATACCCTTTGACCTATGGGTATATGGGTATTTATTATACCCTTTGATATATGGGTATAATAAACCAAACAGAACTCTTGTTATACCAATTTTAATACAGGGCTTTTTTGGAAAAATTTTTGACACATGTTGTAATATAATTATAGAGCTTTGAATTTTGCATATCACTAAAAAAAATTTTGAACAGGTATTCCAGTTATAGGTGTTTAAAAATAGCAATATTTAAATTTTCTAGACCTTATAGCTCCTAAACAGGGGACGTGACATAAAAATTTTGTTCACCGACTACTCATAATTTCTGAGGATCTAACTTTTCCGAAATTTCAAGATGCTAGCTTGAACCGCTCTGAAGATATGTGTGACCAAAAATTTTGCTAAAATTGAGTTTTGCTTAATGGTAAATTTTAGTACCGTATAGTAACCCTAAACATTTTCTTATTAAAAATTTACGTTTCCAGATTGAAAATACACCTAACAGAACTCTTGATGAAGATGGACACCTAACAGAACTCTTGATGAAATTTGAAACAGAAGAAAGGCTACAGAAAAAAGCCTTTCCGTGGTTTTAAATTTCTTTACGTTATTTCAAATGGTGTAAAAGTTTTTGTAAACATAAGAACGGACAGACAGAGTGAAGCTATATCGGAACATTTTTACAAAATTTTTTGAAAATGTGCTAAAATCGAGGAAGATTATAGTTGCCCTTGTCAACTTTTAGATACCCGTGTCGTAACCGTAAAATAAAATTAACCGTTATGTACTCCCCACGTATTTCCCTTCCCAACTTATTCGTTTTTAACAAGTCATAAACACTTATAATTATCTTATAAACGGCTTATTAACAATATATTAGACTTATTACTAATAAGAGCCAAAATCTTAAGAAATAAGTTTTTTAACGTCGTATAGAGCATTTTTTAGGAGAATCATAATCTTATTAATTAACATTCTGATAAATAATGTAAATGAATCTTATAAGTGCTGTTATTTGAATAAGCCTTATAAAATTATAAGATTTCAAGTCTTATAATAAGACACTTATTACAGCTTATACAGCTTGTTTTAAGAACATTTATAAGTTATGGCAATATATCTGTGTAGCTGCCATACAACTTCTTACTTTATGTGAGCATTACTCTATACCTATGAAAGCTGGGTGTCTAAAATTTTGCCAAAAATAATTTAGTGTAATGGCCAAAGTTACTGCAAAATTTGGTTGTTCTACTGCAAAGGGTTCGTGTAGCTGCCATACAACTCCTTCTTTTATATTAGCATTACTCTACACCTAATAAAGCTCTATGTTTAAATTTTGCCAAAAGTAATTAACCGCATGATATAATGTTTATATTACGGTCATACGGGTATCCCAGAGTTGACACAGTTTACTCTACTGCACTCTTCCTCGTTTTCTTTCATTTTAATAACTTAATTTAATTTACTTTATTTTATAGTTTTAATAGTAGAGTAGCATCATTTTACTAACACACTAACCCCTGTAAATGATGACTTTCAGTTTATTGTGATGGTTCACTGATGCTTAATTTAAGCAATTGTCTGATACAAAATACGATTAGTTTTGAAGAAATCATATTAGTGCAAAAAAGTTGTATGGCAGCTCTCCGAAGCCTTGGCCCAATTTCAACCAAAAGCAATAGGGAACCTATAAATTGTCTAAAAATAACTTTGTGCGAATTTCAAAACTGTAGCCTTTTTAGATTTTGAGTTTTCATACTGACACACGGACGGACGGACAGACAAACTACCACAGCTAGATAGATTTACTTTTCGATGCTGATCTGATACGTACCCTTGACACTATATCTAGCCCGTCTAGATCAATGCGTTACAAACGAAGGAGAAATTTTAATATATAAGTTAAATCACCTTATAACACATGTCTTCGACCAGACGCTAACTCAGCATATTTTTTATATGAAATATTCACCTGAGAAAATTATTTTATTATTATTCCCACAGAACAATAAATGCTAAATAAGCATTTATTTACTATAAATTAGGTTAAATTTAGCAATTAAGTTACATTTTAAGTTTGTACTTTAAAACAGTAATAACTTGTAATAAAGTGGACATTTGTCCTAAAAAATAATTTGTTTATAAGAAAATCTTTTATATTTTCTTAACTTGCGCCCGAGTAGCAGGGACCTGGAAGTCACAGAACGTTATCACCATGGGAACATAACGAGTTGCTCATTCAGTAAACCAATAAGCAAAATCTAGGATAAACCATATAACGGTATCACCGTGGGAACATAGCGAATTGGAAATTTCAATCTGCACATTTAAGTGATACCAATCATACCGCAGTAAGCTTATTGCAATTTTTAACGCTTTAAGCTAAAAAGGAACACTACGAAGTATCCAGAAAAATTCAAATGCGAATTATACTCTTAATGTGAGTTCAACCAAAAAATTTAAGTTTTAATAATACAATAAAAAACTTTTCAAGCTAAAAATAGCAAAATTTATAATTTAAAAAGTAAATAAAAAATAATAATAAACAAGAAATAATGGAAATTGCTATAGAACAACTCCAAGAAGCTGTCATTTGTTTGAGCAATAAATGCTCAATAAGGAATGATAAATCAAATGCAATCCAAAATAGAAAATGTTGAACAAAATAATAACGCCATTAATCAAAGCTTAATTCAACAAAGAAATAAAAACTTAATAAATACAAGCAAATGGTTCAATCAAGTTTACAAGGTCCTAGAATTGAACAAGACCTAAAGGACATCAGTAAACTACCTGACGCAGTAAGGGAACTCTAAATATTTGATGGAAATCCTACCCATTACATATCTTGGATTCATATTGTTGAAAGCATACTAACCGACTATGAGATAGTAAAGGATAAACCCATATACAGAGCAATCTTGCAAAATATCCGCCAAAATATCCGTGGGAATGCAAATGGCACTCTTATATCACATAAAATCTTCGACAACAGCTGGGGAGACATAAAAAATGCTTATCTCTCCATCTTGCAGATAAGAGGGACATAAGAACTTTGGAATATCAACTATCTGGACTGACGCAGAAAAACAATACAATTGACGAGTTTTATGTCAACGTTAACTATCAGTTATCGTTGATAATGAACGAGATCAAGACCGAGTCATACAGTCCAGCAACAATGGAGGCACTGAGCGAAACGCATCGTAACACCGCCCTCGATGTATTCATAAGAGGACTAAATGGTGGGCTCTCCACAATGCTTATGATACAGAAACCTCAATCATTACCAGAGGCATATTCTTCTTGCCTCGAAATCCAGAATACGAATGTGAGAAAAATTCGAATACATAACAAAAATACCAGTAACAGGATTGCTCCTCCTATAAATCAGCTTTCAAGAAGAAATCCAACAGTCAACCAAACACAGCAAAAAAACTATTATCAACCAAATAGGCCCATAAATTAGCAACCACCGTACCAAAATCAATACAATTACAATAAAAATGTACCACAGAAAACTAATGAAAATCCACCAAGTAGGCCCACTCAGCCAAAACCACCGGTTCCGATGGATGTAGATCGATCAATACAAACAAAATAAGTGAATTATATGAATCGCCCTAACCCAACCTTCAACGATTCATACCATGCACGACAAAGAAATCAAAGAGTATTCAACTTGAAAATACCTGAGTACAAGCCCTACAGTGAACCAATAGAGATAAATTATGAACATGAGCCGTATAATGAAGAATATGAAGTCGAAGTGGCACCAGAGGAGGCAGACGAGTTAAATTTTATACTCCCAGCCTTTCGAGCATACCTCACCTAGAATATGCCACAGCCGATGGCAAATTGCTCAAGTTCCTTATAGACACTGGAGCAAACAAAAATTTTATTAAATCTGAATTGGCACGTAATTCAAAGTCAACAGAACGACCATTCACTATCCGCTCGGCAGGAGGAGATATTACAATTACCCAAAAAATTAGTGCAAAACTATTTCAACCATTCGGAAATAATACCAAACTCGACTTTTTCATACTAACAGGGTTAAAATCATTTGATGGAATCATCGGCGATGATACATTAAAACAGCTAGAAACCATTATCGACCGAAAAAAAGACTGTACTTATAATTTCAACAAACGTCACAATACCACTAAAAGGTAAAAAGTCGATTCAAGTGAACAGCATGGAAATTCGAGCTAATCATTTAAGCACTGAATCTAAGGAACAAATTTCTACGCTCGTTAATAAATTTCATAAACTCTTCGGTCCTATAAATGACCACGAAACAATCGATACAAACGTTCGAGCGGAAATAAAAACTTCAACGATCGAACCAATATATTCAAAAATATATCTGTACCCAGTCAACATGAGAGCTGAAGTTGAAAGTCAGACTCAGAAACTCCTACAAGATGGAATCATAAGGCCTTCTAAAAGTCCCATTAATTCACCAATTTGGATTGTCGAAAAAAAATGGATTCTTCAGGAATTAAAAAATACAGGATGGTGGTTGACCTTAAAAAACTCAAAGCCGTGACCATATCAGATGCTTATCCCATTCTGGAAATCACACACACCATAGCAAGCTTAGGAAGTTCAAAATATTACACCAGATTAAAATGATTAAAATGAAAGATGAGGATATAATGAAAACGGCATTCTCCACCTTAAATGGCAAATATGAATTCACGCGTCTACCCTTTGGATTGAAAAACGCACCGTTCATATTTCAACGGATGATCGACGACGTACTGAAAGAATTTATTGGAAAAATATGCTACGTCTACATAGACGATATTATAATCTTCGGTGGAAAATCTGAGGAAGAACACTTGCAGAATGTCGAAAAAATCTTTAATAGACTGGAGCACTCTAACCTAAGAGCTAATTTGGACAAAACCAAATTTTTGAAGAACGAGACCAAATTCTTAGGTTACATCATTACTAGCAAGGGTATAAGAGCTGACCCCGAAAAAATTATGGCTATTCAAAATATCAAACCACCAGAGAACCTAAAAGAACTAAAAGGATTCTTAGGTTTGGCATCAAATTACAGATTCATCAAGGACTTTTATTAATAGCTAAGCCTCTCACCAATTTGACGCTCGGGGAAAACGCCCAGATAAGAGCTAACCAATCACGGAAAGTTCCGATAAAATTTAACGAATATGAACTACAGGCATTTAAGGATCTAAAATATGCCTTGTCATTCACAGAACTTCTAATTTTTCCCGACTTCGAAAAAACATTTATACTAACAACGAACGCTTCGAATGAAGCTATCGGTGCAGTATTGTCACAAGGAGACATTGGAAAAGATCGTCCAATATCTTATATTTCAAGAGCACTCAACAAGACTGAGAAAGCGTACGCAACAAATGAACGAGAACTCTTAGCAATAGTTTGGGCTTTGGATAAGTTCAGATGTTATCTTTATGGAGCAAAAAAGGTGAAAATTCTAACAGATCACCAACATTCAGTTTGGGGAACAAAAATAACAATCCTAAACTAAAGCGATGGAAATCACGGATCGAAAAAAACAACTACGAGCTGATTTACAAACCTGGAGCTACAAATAAAGTTGCAGATGCTTTGTCAAGGTTAAAACAAGAAATTAACACCTCAGTAACGGAAACAGTTCACAGTCCAGAAGAGGATAGCAGCGATCTAATTCCACATTGCGAAGCACCTCTTAACGTTTTTAAAAATCAAATAATTATTTCACAAGGACCTATTGCTTCAACATATGAAACGCCACATCCAAACTCTCATCGGCACTATATTAGCCTTAAGGACATCACTGGACCCACATTGTTAGAAGCACTTTAGAAAACCTTGCAGGATATCGTCAATATTGAAAACAGACATCAAATAATCGCTCAGGAACACAAACGTACACATAGGAATTGGAAGGAGAATAAGGAGCAAATAATAGAGAAATATTACTTTTCGCAAATGGCAAAATTTATTAAGGAGTACACTTCTAATTGTGAGATATTAAGAATATGTACCCATACCCAGTGCCGCCACTATTGCCTTAATAATAAAAATAACAATAATAATAATAAGGAACATAAAGTGCGTATTGTAAAAAAAACTAAATCGAAAACAGAGGAATCTATAAAGAAATCTGCCTACGGTAAAAAAAAACAGTGTTATATTCAAATTATTAACTTTCAAAAAGAAGAAAAGTGCCAATAATAAATCTGGCACAATTCAAGTTAAGAACAGTATCAAAAATAATACATGTAACTAATAGCAAAAATAATAATAAATAATTATTAGCAAAAATAATACAGTTTTTGAATATGGCGGAAAGTAGTTTAACTTCAATTTGTGGCAAGGGTAGATTTTTCTTTTATATGCTCTTGCCGTCAAGTTAAACAAGGTGGAGATTTTGGGATATTTGTAAACAATAAATATGCATACTCAAAAAAATTTACTCGTATAGCAATGACAGTAACAGCTATGTTAGTATAAATATATTAAAAAATTGGATAATCCTTCAATATTATAGCATATACAGATCGCCTACTTCTGAACAATTCAAAAAGTTTATGATAGAACTAGAAAATTGTTTATCAAGCACTGATTGTAATAAAAACTTATATTTTATACTTATATTTTAGGTGATTTGATTCATTATAGCTGAAGTTTTAAATTATAATATAACAGTAAACAAAAAGCAAAAGTCAACAACTTTGACATATTCCACATACAATAAGGAGACCAACTACAAAGTATTGAATCGATTACTAAATGAAGAAAAAATTGATATCAATACTATAAAAAATTGTGAAGAGTATCTTTCTGAATTTATTTTAGAAATGAAAACTAAAATTAATTTAGCGTCATGCATAAGAGTAAACAAAAATTTTAATAATAAAAATAACAATTAGATCGATAAAGAATTGATTTGTATAATGAAAGCAAAACATTTCTGGTACTCTAAATGGAGAAACAATATATCTAATATTCAACTAGAAAATCATTATAAGTACTATAGAAATAAGGTGACCAGTATACGCAAAAAAAAAATTATATTTTGAGGTGACCGGGCAAAACAGAACATAATAAAACAGAACATGATAAAACAGAACAAGATAAAACAGAACAAGATAAAAAAGAACATGATCAAACAGAACAATGATAAAACAGAACAATGATAAAACAGAACAGTGATAAAACAGAACAATGATAAAACAGAACATTTGCAAAATAATTTAAGAAATTTTGATGCAAAAACTTTTCAACAGTTAAATCGAAACTATTTTTTAAAATTGGATATCAATTGTTTGAATTTTAAAATAATTTTATATATAAATTCTAAAACATAAAAATAATTTAAAAAAAAATAAGAGAGTGAAATAATATAAAAAAGAATATTATTAGTTAATTAATTCATATTTATTAAATTTCATTATTTAATTTAATAAGAAAAAACTATGTAAATAAATATATTATTTAATAAATTAATAAGTTTTAAATATTTATTTAATTTTAAACTAAGTATTTTAATATACAAAAACTAGTAAATTTTTTAAACAAAATGGAAAAACCAATAGGTAGAGGTAAAATTAAATGAAAATAATGATTGCATTTTACAGAGGCATTTATTAGGTAAACTTACACAAAAAACGTTCGTCCAAAAACTTCAAATTAAAAAACCCATTTGTTTTCCAGGTACACTTATAACCCCTTTGTAAATAAATATATTATAAATATGAAAAAAAAAAAAAAATAAATATATTTCATATATTACGTATAAATATAATATAATAAACACTTTATTAAATAATAAAACAATTTTAATAAAATTTAATTTAATTCGTGCCTTTTTAGTTAAAAATAATAAAATCTTATTTTTAAATATAATATATATAATATATTTTTTTTTAAGATGTTCTGTTTTATCACTCTTCTGTTTTATATTATTCTGTTTTATCATGGAACCATATTTTGAAAATATATTTAAAGAAAATATTCAAAACTCTGGTAAAACTTGTTGTTACATTAATGAATTAATTTATAATGGTAAAAATAGGAAAAGAGAAATGTCAGATTTCCTTCAGGGACTATCAGAAGAAGAAGAAAAAATAAAAATTAAATCAATTAAACAGACATTTTGCTACAGCAGGAGAAATATTAGCCAACAAATGTGAAAATAGAATATATTTCACAAAAGCAAAAACTACTAAATTTTTCGAATTTGAAATCCGGTGATAAACATGATCAAAACAACAACCGCCCAATTTGTATAAGAGCAGTATTAGCAAAAATTGTCGAAAAAGTTGTTGATTCTCAAATCTGAATATTTCTATATGGCAATAACTTATTATCCAAACAATAGTATGGTTTTAGAAAAAATCTAATACAGAAATGGCAATTGTGGACATGGTAACCTTTGTACAAAGCTTAAAAGATAAAAAAAATCAGTATCTCTTGTTTTCATAGATTTATCTAAAGCACTCGATTCAGTTGACCCTTAAAATACTTCTTAAAATAGTTCAATCATTTGGCATTAAGGGTCCGGCTTTTAAGTGGTTTGCTTCTTATTTATGCCATCGTATTCAATATACACAAATTGGGAGTAGAATTAGGGATCCAGAAAACACAAAATTTGGTATACCCCAAGGCAGAATTCTAGGACCATTACTCTTCATACTGTATATTGAGGGTATACAACAAATTGACATTAAGTTACCCAAAATCAGCGAGTGGATGCTTATTCAAAAATTAACGATAAATATTTGAAAAACCAAATTCATGGTAATTGGTAATTCTCCACAAAAATTAAATGTTCAAATTGCTGATAAAAAGTTGGACAAGTTGAAGAATATAAATATCTTGGTTTTTGGATAGATTCGAATGTGCATACAACATATTTATCTAGAAAACTTTCGTCAATTGATGGAGTATTTAAAAAAATATCATTTGTGTTACCCAATTCTGTGAGAAAGCAAATCTATTTTGCCATTTTTCATAGTTACTTAATCTATGGAATAAATTTGTTGGGAACAGCATCAAAACAAAACGTACAAGATATACAAGTAATACAAAACAAAGCCTTAAAAAATTTATATCATTACAAATGATTAAAAAATACACAGTATATTCATAGTGCAAACAATCTACTTTTAGTTGAAGATCTGATACGCGTCAAACTTATTCTACACACACATAATATATACCCTGATAAAGTTCACACTACAACAACAACTAAACGTAGTGATCATC
This sequence comes from Dolichopus griseipennis, assembly GCA_963082915.1. Classification (NCBI taxonomy): domain Eukaryota; kingdom Metazoa; phylum Arthropoda; class Insecta; order Diptera; family Dolichopodidae; genus Dolichopus; species Dolichopus griseipennis. The sequence goes on along the minus strand of OY720444.1, from coordinate 44,840,194 downwards.
ATAAAATGAATACTCGCAATCAGCAATTATTATAAAAGAACAGCACAGTTTGTTCTTTTAACTACAATGTATAACAGTATATCTAAAACCTAATATAAGCAGAATCAGTGTTAAACGCTTAACAATATATTTTTTATTTATCTAAAATTAATTTAAATTTCAATTTATAATTTGAAACATCTGGTAACTTCATTTATGTCAAAATTTCTATTGTTTTTTACCTTTTTTTTTGTTCATTTATTTGAATTGTATTTTTTTCTTTTTGTTTTCGTTATATTTTTTTTGAATTTATTGTTTTTTATACCCTACACCTATAGAATAGGTAAAAGGGTATATTAACTTTGGTATGGTGTTTGTAACCACCTAAAGGAAGCGAGCTAGATATGGAAAAGGATATATATTTGTGATCAGCGTGACCTCCTGAGACGATATAGTAATGTCCGTCAGTCCGTCCGTCCGTAGGCACGGAGCTATCTTGATCAAATTTTAACTGTACGTTACTAGGACTGAAAGTACGGCGGGGATTGCATATGGGCGAAATCGACCCATGGGTTCCGATTCTGGACCTTTTAATCGATCGAAGGGCTAACGAACATATATAAAAAATCACGATAACTCAATAACTAATGACGCTATCTTCATCAAATTTGTGCTTTTGGTTACTAGTAATGAAACTACTTTGGGCATCGCGTAAGTTCGGGATTTGACCATTGGTTTTGGAACCTAGAACTTTTTGATCGAATTTAGGCCAAACGAGCATAATTCCGAAACCAATGAATGACCTCGAAATTTGGTATCAGGGTGTCCCTTCTTATTTCCTAAGTGTCTTTGAAATTTGGGCCCCATTGGAGTAGTGGGTCGGGCACCAGCCCCACGTTTCCGAAGACCTTAAAGCATATCTTTAAAATTAATAAAGACAACTACTTGAAAAAATATAGAAGCTTCAAATTTAGCACAAGGGTGTTCTTTACTATCTCTTGCTTGTCCCCCTAATTTGGGATCAATTGGAGTGGTGGTTCAGTATCTCTCTTAGACCTCTTAAGTTTTAAAAGCTTATAATCGAAATTACTAAAAATAGTAACTTAAAATTAAGATAGAACGTTCAAATTGTGTACAAGGGTTAACTAGTGCTTAAAGTTAAGCGCGGACTGTATAATGGCGAAATCAGCCCAAAGGTTCGGATTCTGGACCTTTTAATCAGTTTCAGTGCTAACGAACATATATAAAAAATCACGATAACTCAACAACTAATGACGCTATCTTCATAAAATTTGAGCGTTAGGTTATTGGTAATGAAACTACGGCGGCAATTGCGTACGGTGAGGATTGGACAATGGGTTCGGAGCTTAGAACTTTTTGATCGAATTTAGGCCAAACTAGCATAATTCCGAAACCAATGAATATAGAACCTCCAAATTTGGTATCAGGGTGTCGCTTTCGATTTCCTTAGTGTCCTTGAAATATGAGCTCAATTAGAGTTGTGGGTGGGGACCAGCCATTCAGTTCCGAGGACCTTAAAGCATATTTACGAAATTAATAAAGACAGCTACTTGAAAAAATATAGAAGCTTCAAATTTGGCACATGGGTGTTCTTTACTATTTCTTGCGTGCCCCCCAATTTGGGATCAATTGGAGTGGTGGTTCAGTATTCCTCTTAGACCTCTTAAGTTTTAAAAGCTTATAATAGAAATTACTAAAAATAGTAACTTAAAATTAGGATAGAACGTTCCAATTGCGTACAACTTTTAATTAGTATTGAAAGTGTGACGGGGACTCCATATTGGCGAAATCGTACCATGGCTTCGGGTTCTGGAACCTTGAAAAGTAACATGGAAATTGGTTTGGTCGAGTTCGGATTCTAGAAACTTTTGATCGATTTGAGGCCTAACGAGTATAATTTCGAAGCCAAAGAATATATTTCCTATTTCCTATATGTCCCCGAAATTTAGACTTATTTGTAGTGGTTCAGCTATGTTCAAAGGTACTTGCTGCATTTATGTAAAATTTATTTTTATATTTAAATGAATTATATGAAAAGATCTAAATTTGTAATTTTATTTTAGAAATACATTTATTGCATATTTTGCGTTTATAAGTTTTTGTATTAGGTATATAAAATAACCATTTAAAATAATTGCAATTTTGAGAAATTTGGATTATTAAATATATCGTCGCCTGAATTCTCATTTGCTCCATATGCCTCAAGATATATTCCGAGTAAATCGAAAAAGAAAGTTTGTGAGTTAAAAGGCTAAAATTGATCCGATAAACTATAGTCGAAATGTTAACGTAGAGTTTGTTGATTTTTTAACTAATCATATGCTAAGTTTTAGGCACTGTCCTCAAATACTTGTCGAGATATTTGATATTTTGTCAGAAAAGTCATTGTGGACAGTTCGCTCCATACAATACACATCGATTGCAAAATAGTTTTCTCTGTGCGTATGGAGCAAACATGCATTGATCTTCTATTATAATGGTGCAAATAAGAAATAAGAAGGGTGTTAAACAAAAATTTATATAAAGTCATGGAGATGGAGCAATTTAGATTACGACTAATACGAGAAATATAAATTAAAAACCTAAATTTTTAAATTTGTAGTAGAAACTGTAAAAAATTAAAATAATCAAATTTAACTTATTTAATATTATTTTTTAATCAATCATGTAATTATATACTTCAATTATAACAATATGAACATAACAGCCATTTCACAGGATTTTTATAAACGAAATTAAATAATATTATTAATTTTAATATAAATATTTCAATTAAAAATAAAAAAACAAACATAATAGTAATTGCACAACTTTTTAAAATATTTGAAAATTAAACTTATTTTAAGAAATTTAATAAATAATTTTTTTATTCAAATATCATAATTTTTGTACTAAACACATAATATACATAATAATTATTGTATCACAATATAACTTTATAATATATACATATTTTTAAACTGATCCAAAAATATTTCAATTAATTTGTAATGTTTTAAATTTTGTGGTATACAACTATCACTCCAAAAAGTAATTTTTCTCAAATTTGAGTTATCGAGACAAATTTTATTTAAAAGTTTTATTATAGCGTTAGCTAGATCCTTTCCTCTCCTTCCTGTTTGTGCGTCCGTCCTTATAGCACAGTACGTAATTTTTTCTTTTTCAGGAATAATTGCTTTATGTAAATCATTAGAATGAATCTCATCAGCCGTAGGGTTTGAATTTATTTTATGTTTCTTGGCAATCGATAAACCTGGTTCGAGATATTTTCTTTCACTTGTAGCACGACAATAGTGAGAGTCTATTATAGGGAAAGCTTTTATGTGGTTGCGAATTTCATCCAATTTTTCTTCAGGTGTAAATGTTTTCTTATGTTTCCCTTTTTTGCGAGGAAGATGCATTTTAGAATGTGGTAAGGATAAGTTGTTGAAACTATAATAAACTCATTTTTGGTTTATTGCTAAAGTGTTTACAAAGAAAGTTCGGCATACTCTACGAATTTCTTCATTCAAATTAAAATAAAAGTGATATGTAAACTTTTTGGTTTGGGATGATGTTCTGTGGCGTTTCACTGGAACACATTATGACGTATAAATGCAAAAAGAAAAAACTAATTTATTCGTTAAATTTAAAATTTTTTGGAACAGTTAACATTTTTCTGTTTTTAAATAATAAAATTTATATTCACAAATCACAATGTGTATGTGAATATTATGTGTAACTGTACACAAATAGGGGAAACAAGCTTTAAAAATTTGTTTTCCATGTTTGCATCATAGGTATTGAAAATATAATAGTAATAATGATAATTTTAAATACCTATGGAGCAAATAAGTACACAATATAATGGTAATTATATAAGCCTCATAGCGCATGGTAATGTGTATAGAGCAAATGAGAATTAACAATGTTAATACCTTTTTTTTCATACAAAAGTTGCTCCATAAACCAAAAATTTTCTTAAGGAGCAAATAAGCACTACAAAATCAAAATAATGTATCTAATGGAGCAAAATGCACACTGTATATCTCGGAAACTAAAGCAGATAGGAAAATTCTGATAACAGCATTAGAAATATATTGTTTTAAAACCTATGGAGCAAAAGAGAATTCAGGCGACGATATTATGATTTGATTAGCTTTTTATCACAAAATTTAATAATTAGAATTTTTTTACTTTTGTAATTGAATTGAAATAAATATATTTTCATACATTAAATAGATAAATTAGTAAGAATTTGTAATATTTTTTAAGAGATAGTGTAATTAGAAAATGTTTTTAGTATTATAAAGTTAATTTGGTTAGATAGGTCTTACGATCAAATTAATAACAGCTTTTATGGTGTTAAAATGACTTATGGATATGTCATTAAATTTGAACCAACGACTAACTGTTTCCTTACTAGTTTTTTCGCTAATTTATTACTATTAGTTTACATGAACTACATACATTACATTTACTATATTTTATATTTGATACCTCTTTTATATTTCTCAAATTTAATAATTAAAATTTAAATGGATAAATAATATTTTATTAAGCCATGTTATGAGAGCAATCTCTTTTGGCATTTACTATTGCAAATAAATAAATTAATAAATAAAACTCTAAAAAAGTCAAAATAATAATACAATCAAAAAGTCAAAATAAAAATCAATAAAAACAATATTGTTAATAATAATAGTGCTAAAAAAATTAATATGACGATTATTAAAAATATAGCTAAAGATGGAAGCCAACTTAAAGTGCGAACAGCTAACTATGCTAATTGGATTAAAGATGAAACGATAAACATAGCCAGTACGGATATTGTAAAGTCTAACAACAAAAGCTTTATTAATCCACTAGCTCCACTGATTGTTAGATTAACAAGATATGCTATTACATCTGGTGACAATATTTATGCTACATCTCGATTTAGAGAACACAGAATATAAAACAATGTTAGTTTGTTTCTGACATATTTCACGACAATAATGGTACATGAGGGAAGGACGCAAACTAGTCTAAAAGTACTTATACACCAGGAAGGACTGCCAAATAACTATCATGAACATTCAAACTTATACTTCAGTTATCATAAAACCACAGGAATATCAAGAAAGGAAGTGCTACAGGATCTAGCTTATTTCAGGAGACATGTGCAAAATAAATATAGAGAGCATCTGCAGAGAATTAGAGAATCATGGCAAAACTATTTGATTGGAAAACCATGACGCTGAATAAACTATTGAATATGAAAATGGTGCATTTTAATGCTAGAAGCTTGAGGACAAAGCTAAATGAAAGAGAAGCATTTATAAATATTAAAACTGATTTTGATATAATCATGGTGGAGAAACTTGGTTATATTCAGAAGAAGAAAAATACTTCAATATTCCTGGGTATACAGCATCTTTTATATCTAATAATTTGACCAGAGGAAGTGGGTGTGCAATATATGTAAAGCAGGATATTAGTCATAAAGTTTTGGAAACATCTAAATCTTTCAATACTATTGTGATTTTTTTTAAAGATACCAAGCCTACTATTAATATGGCAGTGTGCTACAAAAGTCCTTCTGAAAGCAATAAGACATTTATAGAACACCTAGATCAGCTGTTTAATAAGTATAAAAACATAATAGTTGTTGGTGATACTAATATTGATTTACTCTGTGAAACGGATGTAAGCAAAATGTATATAGATATGCTGGATGTTAGCATGGTTAATATGAAAAATACAAGTGATGCTACTAATTACATTAAACTCAGTGACACTGATAGACCATGTTCTTTCAGACCTTAAAACTGATCGATTTGAATTTGATATCATTATGCATGATATTCCAAACTTAGATCATAAAGCAATCTGTGTTGAAATTAAAGCAGTACTTAGAAACAAATAACGAGTACAAACTATGCTAAATACTCATATCTGCTGGAAAATCGCTTGCGTGGACATAATTGCGTAAATATTGATGAATTGGTAGAAGCATTAAATTATTTCTATATATAATATATAAAATAAAAATAAAATATAATAAAAATTAAACAAGTAAAGAAAAAAACTAAGGGTTTTTAAAAAGCACATTTTCAAAATTATATAGGGTTAATTACTGAGTATTTTATCATTTATTGTATCAATGATAATATTATAATTTAGTTATTTCATAAATTTATTAATTATGAATAATGTCCTTTTTAAAAGGTTTTTTGGTTTTTTTCCTCACTTGTTTTTATAAATAACTAGCTAATACCCGGTGCGCGTTGCTGCGCCGCTCAATGGAGGTTTAATTGAAGTTGATGTTACTGCAAAAAGTTAACACAAAAATTACACTCGGTTTACACATGTAAATTTTAAAATGTTTGAAAGCAATTTTTTTAAAACCATTCTTCTAGGATTGTTCTAGTAATTTTTGAAACTTTCTGTAATTCAAAGCAGTACAAACTACTTTCCAAATTTTGACGTAATTTACTTGCAAAAAATTTTTTTTGAAAAATCATAGGACCGACAGTTAACAGACTCAACTCTATTTTCAAGTTGCTTCACACATATAAAATTTGAGGTAAACCGGTAAAATCGTTTCTAATTTAGAGTTAAGTAACGCAAAAATCTATTAAAAGCCACTGTGCCCCACTGGGTTAACGGAACTACACTTTCTCTTTGGGCAAAGCAGTATTGCGCAAAATTGGACGTAATTTGCTTCGAAATCACTCAACAAAATTTTTTGAGGCTTTCTTTTTAGCCAAAGCAGTACTTCGCAAATTTTGACAATATTATCTTCTAAAATTATTTTGACCAACCGTCGGGCGACATGGATTAACAAATTCCAAATCTGTTAATAGTGTCAACTCAATACTCACAGGGGATCACGTATACAAAATTTGAAGAAAATCGGTCAAACCGTTTTTAATTTAGAGTTAAGTATTGAAAAAACCTATAAAAAGCTGTTGGGACCCAATGGGTTAATGCAAGTCAATAAAATTTTTTTGTGGGTTTTCTTTTTAGCCAAAGCAGAATTTCATAAAATCGGACAAAATTTGAACCCAAATTTTTTTTTGACCACCCGTCGGCCCGACATGGGTTAATAAATTCCAAAAATGTTAATAGTATCAACTCAATTCTCAAGGAGCATCACGTATACAAAATTTGAAATCAATTGGTCAAACCGTTTCGAATTTAGAGTAAAGTATTGAAAAAACCTATAGAAAGCTGTTGGGCCGCAATGGGTTAATGGAACTCAACAAAATTTTTTTTGGGGCTTTCTTTAAAGCCAAAGCAGAATTTCGTAAAATCGGACAAAATTTGGATCCAAAATTTTTTTTGACCACCCGTCGGCCCGACATGGGTTAACAAATTCCAAAACTGTTAATAGCGTCTACTCAATTCTCAAAGAGCATCACGTATACAAAATTTGAAGTCAATCGGTCAAACCGTTTTAATTTTAGAACAAAGAAGTTTAAATACTTGCACCACAGCCCCAACTTGGCGGTCCGTTAGAGCAAAATTTTTGAGCCACGATTTCTTTCCGTACCCAAAAACCCCAATATACAAATTTTCATGAAAATCGGCTGGGCAGTTTAGGAGTCTATTCGCTACAAACAAACAAACATATAAACAAACAAACAAATAAACAAACTTTCGCTTTTATATATATAGATAAGTTAATACATGCTCATTTAACTTTGTTGATTTTCAAGTTAAATTTATAGGCCTTTTGCTCAAACATATCTGTCTTGTGTTAGATGTCGTAGAATCAATATACAGTTTATATGCATAATGAACTCATGTCGAGATCCTATGATATTACTATTTCGGGAAAGTCAATTTTGAGACTTGGTAAAAAAATTTCTTGTAAATAAATGTTAGTCCTAACAACAATATTACATACAAAATATAAAAAGTTGTTTGTATCCAATACAAATACAAACTCGCTATCTTGAGATTAAAAATATTTGGTAACCGCATAAATAAACATGTTTATTTAATAAAAAATTGTTCGGGATAGATGATAGTAAAAATTGTGTGTACAAAGAGAGATGAAAAATAGTAGACAAGATAATGTTATTTCCGCTACATTAAGATTAAATTAGATTAAAATGTTTCATAATAAAATTTAATACGAATTTTTTGTATGAATTTTTATAAAAGAGGCCTTAATGAGTTAGTGGGTAAGCATTTGGTTTATAAACTGAGGGGGTGCGGATTCTATTCCCGTACGAGTCATGTATTTATTCAATTGAAACAAATTATTTGAAAAAATAAAATTCTATACAAAATCCCCATGGTGACCTAATATAATTTAATATATAATATAAACAAAATAATTAATAAATAGAATAAATAGTTTTAAATAAATAGAAAGTATGTAATTTAAGAAGCCCAAAAACAAACTTAAAACAAGTAGAATAGTAGTTTTCCTCTTTTAGCTAAGGTATTTTATTAGTTTGATATATTACGTAACACAACTGATGAAAAAAACCAAGGATTTTTAAAAAAGCTCATTTTCAAAATTATATAGTGTTTAATACTGAGTATTTTATCATTTATTTTTATAAACATATGTAGAAAAATAAATTTTATTATTTAGTTATTTCATCAATTCATTATTAATAATGAATAAAATTGAAATCAACGCTTAGAATATAATCCCAATGACCGCAAGAAAACCTGCTAGCCAGTGCGAAATATAATGTTGGAGCATCAATGTTAAGGTTTAATTTTGGAAAAATGTGCACTGGTGAATAAGTTACTTTCCTTTTCTTCAATTCAAAGAAATCCTGTTAAATTTAAGCAAAATCTTTAATATAATGTTGCAGCTTTAAATTTAGTATATTACTAAAAAAAAGTTAAGACGGATTAGGCCTAATTACAAGATACATGTGCTTTAAAATTGCAATGCAAAAAATTTGCAAGAGTTTCTAATAGCGCTTAATTTTAGTACCTAATGGTAACTCTATACATTCGAATAATATAATTTTGTAAGGCCTATAAAAGCAGCTCCCTTTTATCGTTAGATTGAATTTGTGGGGGTTGTAGCTTTGTCACCCTTCAAAATTAAGAAAAATTTTTAACACATGTTGAAATATAATGTTTGAGCTTTGATTTTTGTATATTACTAAAAAAAAATTTGGACATTCAAGTTACAGGTGTTTAAAAATAGCAAGATTACAATTTTCAAGCTCTTACATTTTCTTAAAGGGGGTGTGACAAACAAAATGTTGTTAACCCACTCCTATTCATTCCTGAGGATCTAACATCTCCCAAACTTTCAAGACCCTAGCTTTAACCTTTTAGAAGGTATGTGGACCAAAAATTTTACAAAAATTTAGTTTTAATAATGAAGTTTAGTACTGTATGGCAACCTTATACATTTGCTTTTAAAAAATTGATAAAGCTTATAAAAACAGCTGTCTTTTACCATTTTCAACTGAATTCTTGTTATAATAGTTTTAATTACAATTCGGCTTTTCTGAATTTAGGGGCTGTAGTTCCATAACGGGTAGGGCTACAGGAAAAAGTTCTTCCATGAAAATATATTTTTTACGATACCTAGTATACATAGTTAAAATTTGTTTACTCTACTTCAAGCGATGTATAATTTATGTAAGCATAAGGACAGAGTAAAACCATATAGGCACATTTTTATAAAATTTTTTGAAAATGTGCTAACTTATTACATAAATATACTTTGATTACATATAGGTATTTAAATTATAAAAATAATCATGTAGCTGTTGTTTTTTCACTTGTATTCATTAATTCTATCTAAATTCTGTTTCATATTAAAGTAAGTTTTTTTTTGTTATATTTTTAATTTATTTTAAGTTTGCGCATTGTTAAGTCAAGTGAAAGTTTTGAAGTATTATTATAGAAAACACAGCAATATTTAAGTTAAAAATTTTTTTTGCAATTATTCCTTGAAATATTTTATGAAATGCGATCTAAAACAATTAATTTATATACAAAATTTTAATAATATGAAATTTTTAAATAATGCAGGATTTTAAAACAAAAAAATGGGATCGGTACAAAATTTCGGTGGACGAAATCTCTTTTTTTTTTTATTTTTATACCCGTATGACTATAGGTCAAAAGGGTGTACTTAATTTGTAATTACGTTTTTGACGCAGGGAAGGGAGGGGGGGGGGGGGTTGGGATTTAAACTCAAAGGTAATGATCGGATCAGGAAAAGTAAATCGATTTTATTATGTATGTCCGTCCGTCCGTCCATTACCATACGATAACTTAAAAATTAAAGGAGCTAGGATTTTGAAGTTTTCACAAATTCGTTTTTATGCAATAGCCATTTATGCATAACTATTTAAATCCAGCAATTTTGATCCGCGGGTTCGAGTACCTGCCATACAACTTTTTATTTATGTAAATTTTTTATATATTTTTTATGTTTATGTGATACCTATTGAAGCTGCGAGCCTGTAATTTTATCAAAAATACTGTAGTGGCTTCATGTAGCTGCCATACAACTTCAAATTTCACATGAGCGTTATTTCATACATAATAAAGCTGGATGTTTGAAATTTTATAAATTGTAGTTAACTTTAATATCCAACGTCTGAATTAAATATAGTTGGTGTAGTAGAAGAAGTTCAAAGAGTTGCCTTTCAACTTATATTTTCTTTTGTTCAAAACTGAAAGCCTAAAGTTGTTTATTTAAAATTTTGCCAAAAGTAATTATTCAGGATAATATAATGTTTATATTACGGTCATACGGATATCCCAGAGTTGACACAGTTTACTCTTCTACACTCTACTCTTCTACATTTTAGTGTGATGTTCAAATTCAGGATTTGCTTTTTCCAGAATATTATGTCTATTTAAATGTAAAATTCTTAATTGAGAGGGATATTAGAAAATTTTTTTTTGTAAGAAATTTTTTTAAAGAAAGATATTGCCCAGGTGTTAAAATATGTTTTACAACAGAAATGAAACCTAAATATTTACAAGCTTTTTAAAACAAGTATAATATATAATTTCTTGATGAATTCATATATTTGAATTATATAAAATTAAAACTACTTAACAAACAAGTGATAAAAAAAACATTTTCAAAATTATATAGGGTTTTTTACTGAGTCTTTTATCATTTATTTTTATAAAAATATATACAAAAATAAACGAAAATATTAAATTTAGTTATTTTATCAATTTATTAATTATGACTAATAGCGAAATCAAAACTTAGAATATAATCCCAATGCACTCAAGAAAACGTGTTAAGAAGTGCGAATTATAATGTTGGAGCTTCAATGTTAACGTTTAATTTTGGAAAAGCATACACTGGTGCATAATTTTCTGATTTATAAAAACATAAAAGTTTCAATTTTTAAGACCTAGTAGCCCTTCAATCAAGGGAAGGTTCCCAAATTTTTGCTTAACAAACTTATGATGGATCTGCCTATCTCCCTTTTGTCCCCACCCTCCCATTTTTTTAGATTCTAGGAAATCAATTGTGAACTCCACAAAAATTTGGAATTTTACCTAAATTTTATTATCGAAGCAGAAATCGTTAAAACTAAGAGACAATTTCTTCAATATATAAAACCCCTTTCAAATTTAAGAAAAACCTTTAACACATGTTGAAATATATTGCTGCAGCTTTTGAATATCACTAAAAAAAATTTGAACAGGTTTTTCAAGTTACAGGTGTTTAAAAATAGCTAAAATTCAATTATCGACCCTTGCAACTCCTAAACAGGCGGCGTGACAAAAAAAATATGTTAACCGACTCCTACTAACTTCTAACTTTTCTTCCGAGAAAATTCTTCCATTTATGAAGAACAATTTTGGAATAAATTTAAAATTTCTTTTCTTTATTTCAAACGGTGTAAAAGTTTTTGTAAACATACGGACGGTCGGACGGAGAGAGTAAAACTAATAGCATATTTTTTTAAAAATTTTTGAAAATGTGCTAAAAAAAAGATAATTGCACTTTGAACTTTTGAAGTCCATTTTTAAAGAACAAAAAATGTAAAGCAGATAAAAAAGAAATATAAAAAACAAATTTGAAATAAACATATTATTATTAGTATTCTTTATTAGCTTTATTTTTAATTATTATTAATATTAGAAATTTGCATTGAAAATTATTTATGAAATAATAACTTGCGTTAACACCAAAAATTTGAAAATTTTATTGAATCTTTGCGTCAAAACGGGTCAAAACCAAATTAACCAGATGAGCTTCTGAAATTAGGATCAATGTTTGCGCACAATTTTCAATAAAATTGATTTAAATATAAGCAAAAGATTTGATTAAAAGCTTCATGGCGTTGTCTTGCCCTAACGGGTTAACGGAATTCATCAAATATTTTTTTCAGCTTCTTTTTTGGAGTGCAAAATTACGCTATAAAAATTGGACACAAATCTGAAACAAAAATTTTTTGGAAGCCCGCCGGCCAAAATGCATTAATATATTCCAACAATCAAATACAACACATTCCGTTAGCTATGAGTAACATTTGTGCAAAATTTCAAGTCAATCGGGCAAAACGTTTCGGTTAGACATAAAAAAAAACGAAAAAGCTTAAAACGGCTCTGGAGCTGGCATGTGTTCTCTTATTTGAGATTGACATAGCCTATGCCATCCCCCGGACTCCCCGAATTGTCGCTGTAAAATTTGGTGACAATCGAAGAATTGGTTTTTACGTGAATACTGGACAAAAAACAAACAAACAAATTTTGCTTCTTTATATATTATTAGATTAGCTAAATAAAGAATTAGGCAAAAGGCATTTAGTAGACATTATATATGAACGTTTTAAACAATAAGTAATCAAATTACAAAAGTTTTAATATGAACTGCAAGGCTGCTGTAAGGCTGGCAAAACAAAATTTTTGTAATACTAAAAAGTATAAAAATAATAAAAAGTTTGTTATAAAAGATTTACAAAAATTTAATAATAATAGAAAGGAGTACATATTAGTAATACATATACACCTATAGAATAGGTAAAAGGGTATATTAACTTTGGTATGGTGTTTGTAACCACCTAAAGGAAGCGAGCTAGATATGGAAAAGTATATATATTTGTGATCAGCGTGACCTCCTGAGTCGATATAGCCATGTCCGTCCGTCCGTCCGTCCGTAGGCACGATAACTCAAAAAATAATGGAGCTATCTTGATGAAATTTTAACTGTAGGTTACTAGGACTGAAAGTACGGCGGGGATTGCATATGGGCGAAATCGGCCCATTGGTTCGGATTCTGGACCTTTTAATCGATCGAAGGGCTAACGATCATATATAAAAAATCACAATAACTCAACAACTAATGACGCTTTCTTCATCAAATTTGTGTTGTCGGTTACTAGTAATTAAACTACTTCGGGGATTGCGTAAGTTCGGGATTGGACCATGGGTTCGGAACCTAGAACTTTTTGATCGAATTTAGGCCAAACGAGCATAGTTCCGAAACCAAAGAAGATAGAACCTCCAAATTTTGTATCATGGTTTCCCTTCCTATTTCCTTAATGTCTTTGAAATTTGGGCCCCATTGGAGCAGTGGGTCGGGGACCAGCCATACATTTCCGAAGACCTTAAAGCATATCTTTAAAATTAATAAAGATAACAACTTAAAAAAATGTAGAAACTTCAAATTTGGCACAAGGGTGTTCTTTACTATTCCTTGCGCGTCCCCCTAATTTGGGACCAATTGGAGTGGTGGTTCAGTATCCCTCTTTGACCTCTTAAGTTTTAAAAGCTTATCATCGAAATTATTAAAAATAGTAACTTAAAATTAAGATAGAACGTTCAAATTGTGTATAAGGGTTAACTAGTGCTTAAAGTTAAGCGTAGACTGCATAAGGGCGAAATCAGCCCAAGGGTTCGGATTCTGGACCTTTTAATCGGTTTCAGGGCTAACGAATATATATAAAAAATCACGATAACTCAACAACTAATTACGGTATCTTCATGAAATTTGTACTGTAGGTTATCGATAAAGAAACTACGGCGGCGATTACGTGCGGTGAGGATTGGACAATGGGTTCGGAACTTAGAGCTTTTTGATCGAATTCAGGCCAAACTAGCATAATTCCGAAACCAATGAATATAGAACCTTCAACTTTGGTATCAGGGTGTCGCTTTCGATTTCCTTGGTGTCCTTGAAATTTGAGCCCAATTGGAGTAGTGGGTGTGAACCAGCAACTCAGTTCCAAGGACCTTAAAGCATATTTTCGAAATTAATAAAGATAGTAACTTGAAACAAATGTAGAAGCTTCAAATTTGGCACATGGGTGTTCTTTACTATTTCCTGCGTGTCCCTCTAATTTTGTACCTTCCTTAGACCCCCCAATGTGTAAAAGTTTATCATCAAAATTAATAAAACTAGTAACTTAAAATAGATAGAACGTTCCAATTGTGTACAAGGGTTAACTAGTATTGAAAGTATGACGGGAACTGCATAATGGCGAAATCGTACCATAATTTCGGGTTCTGGAACCCTTGAAAAGGTCAAGGGCTAACAAACATATATCTTTAAGACACCATAACTCAAAAAATAATGCCGCTATTTTGATGAAATTTAAACTCTAGGTTACTAGTAATGAAAGTACCATTGGAATTGGTTCTGGTCGAATTTGCTCAATGAGTTCGGATTCTACGAGCTTTTGATCGATTTGAGGTCGAACGAGTATAATTTCGAAGCCAAAGAATATATTTCCTATTTCCTATGTGTCCCCGAAATTTAGACTTAATTGTAGTGGTTCAGCTATGTTCAAAGGTACTTGCTGCATTTATGTAAAATTTATTTTTATATTTAAATGAATTATAGGAAAAGGTGTAAATTTGTAATTGTATTTTAGAAATACATTTATTGCATATTTTGCGTTTATAAGCTTTTCTATTAGGTATATAAACTAGCCATTTAAAATAATTGCAATTTTGAAAAATTTGGATTATTAAATATATTATGCTTTGATTAGCTTTTTATCACAAAATTTAATAACTAGAATTTTTTCATTTTGTAATTGAATTGGAATAAATATATTTTCATTTATAACAAGTTTTTTTGTTTTTTAATATTTTTAATTAAATAAAATAGTAAGAATTTGTAATATTTTTTAAGAGATAGTGTAATTAGAAAATGTTTTTAGTATTATAAAGTTAATTTGGTTAGCTATGTCGTACAATCAAATTAATAACAGTTTTTATGGCGTTAAAATGACTCATGGATATGTCATTAAATTTGAACCAAATAGGTGTAGGGTATTTCTAAGTCGGTTGCACCGACTGACTGTTTTTTTACTTGTTTTTGTATTAAAATTAATTATATGAACAGTTCTAAATTTATCATTGTGTTTTAGAAATACATTTTTTGCAAATTTTGATTATTAAATTTTGTGATAAAAAGCTAATGAAAGCATCAATGGTTTTAACTAACATTAAAAACCATGAAAATATGTAAAATATTATATTTATATTATTACAAATTAATATTTCTTTCGAATAACTTTGATTTTAATTATATAGAACATTAATAAATAAGTAAATTAAGAGAATAAATTTAAAAACTATTGAAAATTGAAATTATTTATAAAGAGTACTAAATCATTCAATAGTAAATTCACTACATCTAAAAATCCTGAAAAGGAGTAATTGCTGCATGTGTGTAAAATTTTATTGAATTGGATAAAAGTTTTAAATATGTAATTTTGTAATTGCATTTTACGAATACACTTATATCAACTTATTTGGTTTTTAATATTTTTAAATAAATAAATGGTAAGAATTTTTAATATTTTTAAATTGATAAAATAATTAGAAAGTGTTTTTAGTATTATAACTTAAATTTGGTAAGTCATGTCTTACGATCAAACTAATAAAAGCTTTTATGGTTTGAAAATGACTTATGAACTTCCCATTAAATTTGAACCAAATAGGTGTAGGGTATTTCTAAGTCGGTTGCACCGACTTACTGTTTCTTTACTTGTTTTTTCATTCTGTCAGTTAGTGATACATTTTTTTAATTTTATTTATATTAGAAATCTGAGCATAATTTTATAAGAATTATATGGTTCAGTGGTTAGCTTAGAGTGTAAATAGATGTGAGTTCGATCCTCCTTCAAAGATAAAAATTTTTTTTGTTTTTTTTTCAATTCAACAGAAATAATAAAAAAAATTACAAACAAAATTAATTTATTTGTATAGTTTCTTTAAAAATTTGTAACTTTAAAAACTAAAATACTTCACTTTGATAATATAAAAACATAGACCAAATAATTATATAGACGATCAGTTTCATATAAAAAATTTTTAGGGTTTTTTTTAAGTCAGTCTGTACATTTTTGGTTCATCAATTTAAAATTTATACAAGTAGGTACTTAAATAAAAAAAAATTTAGATTGAAATTAAAAAAAAAATTTCACCAAGAAGCGAATTTGAACCCACGATCTCAACATTTAAAATAAAATACAACAAAAATTTATCAGTCATTTGTTTTTGTTTACTTTTCTGTATGTGTATATTAGAATCGAAGCATAATCTGCGCAATACAAACGGTTCATTACGAAATATGATTTTATTAATTTGTAATAATACGCAATATGTATACTCGTATGTATATATGTATAAATTTTAGATAATAAGTAAGATAATAATATTATATGAACAAGCGAGTGCGTATTTTGTTTTTGGTGTACTCGTATATATAATGCAAATGTAAACAAAAAATATTTAAGTGAATATTTTTTATTAATGACATTAATATTTCGAATTAGATTTTCAACCATGTTATTGTTATATTATTATGAGCATATATATGTATGCAGAAATATTATAAAAGACCATATACAAAGAACTAGGTATTTACAAACATACATATGTATGTATAATGTGCAAAAATGTATTCAGATTTAAGGATACCTAATAAATATAAAACAATTTTGTTTAACAATCTAGATAGTTAGATAAAGATTTTATCAAGTAGGTACTTATAATGCTTTTTAATGATATAGCTGATTTTTGCATTTAAAAGTGTTATAATATAAAATATAAAAGTTAATTGCTGGATTAATTATAAGAAAAAGAAGAACTATCTTTCATTTCAGCAATTAACTTTTATATTTTATATTAAAACACTTTTAAATTCAAAAGATCTGCCATCAATTTTTGGTTAGTGAAAATTTTAAAAATTTTAAGCTTAAAAGTTTTCAAACATTAAAATACCAGCAATTTATTTTCATATTAACACAGTAACAAATTCCCAAGATCTACCTTAAATTTTTGATTTTCTACATTTTAGAGGGCTAGTACTACTTTATTAAAAGTATATATTGAAAAAAATATTTTTTTTTATTTTATTTTATTTTACTTCTTAATTTAAAAAAAAAAACATTAGTAGTCCTACTTATTAAAAGTAGTCCTGTGTAAAAATATATATTATTATAACAAAAGTGAAATCAAATATTTTTTGTAAAATTGGGAGAATAAAATTAATATCTAAGAACTAATATATTCAAATTTTTTTAAAAATTCTGATTTGTTATTTGTATATTTGTATTTATATATTTTTGGACTGCATTTACTTAAATTTTTCTATATTAAAATTTATTACATTAGTTGACATGACGTATTGCATTTAGAATTATAATACACTTATCTGTGTTTATTTTATTTATTTTTGATAATTTACAATTAGATGTGTCCTATATATTTTTATAGAAACACGAAATTTTAATTCTGATTTTGAAAAAAACTAAAATACATCTACATTAAAAGTAAAAAATTTAAACTTTAATTCATTTGTTGAAGTTTGGTTTAAACTTATGCTTGGAATTATAACTTATAAGTGCATATTTTTAGAAAAATATCTATTCTCTATTAAAAAAATAATCCGAAAAAAAATGTGGCTAAAAATGTAGTATGAAAATCTCTTTCCACAGGCCACATCTGTCAATTAGAATAAATATATCATTGTGTATTCTAAAGCAGCCATTTTTATTTTTTGGGAGGAAAATTAATAGAACAATAATTTTCAATATTATATATTTCACATGCGTAAAAAAAATATCAAATGAATTTAAAAAAAAATTGTTTTGGTAAAACTAAATAAAATTTATCATAGCAATTTACAAGAACCCAGATAATAATATTTAAAAGAGAACATCTTCAATTAATGCACTAATTCTCACAAATTTTTTCGTGGTGAAAAAATTTATGGGCGGAGTCTTTAAAAAAGGTAAACAAAAATAAAAAGAAAGAAGAGAGAAAATCTTGTTTATTTCATTGTGTATAACAGTTTAAAAATATAGCATTCATTTCGATTTCCATAAACAAATGCACATAAAATATATAGGTAGTAAATATTAAAATATTATGGTTATTCAAATACATTCTTATCTCACTCATATTAGTGCAATTTGTGTACTAAACAAAATAGTGCAAGTATAAATTTTATCCATTAAATGTTAACATATAAATATTTCAAACTATTGACATAAGTTTTGTGTACCAAAATGTCTAAGTTCTGTTTTTTACTTAAAATAGATAGGTAATTATTTCTCCACTTGTGTTTTGAATTATTTATTTGAAATATTAAAGGATAATAAAGATACTTAAGTTTCCTACCTATATGTTGGTTCTTAAAAAATTGTCTAACATTTACGATAATGAAATCTAATTGCAGGATATTGGTCTTAAAATCTTATAAACAACCCAACTGTGAACATCCATTAATTTGATTTGCTTTGGCATGTTGTTCGCAACTAAGTTGAAAAAAATTAATAATTAAAAAAATTAATTTACTGAATTATATAATATATATATATATATATATGTGTTTCTTTAAAATTAAAGAAAATATATTAATATTTTCTAAATATGTAAGATCCAAAAAATATGCAAGATAAATTATAAATTTTGTAAAAATCAAAGTTTTCCAACTCTATTTTTCAGTGTGTTTTTGAAAATAGGCCGCTTTAAGGCCTTCTTACAAAACAAAATTCGTTTTACAATTGAATTTTTAAATTAAACATAAGCATAAGCAATGGCTAAACTAGAAATGTTCCTTAGTAAACCTGTAACAAGTAAAGAAACAGTAAGTCGGCAACCGCAAGAGAAATACCCTACACCTAATTGGTTCAAATTTAATTAGAAGTCCACTAGTCATTTTAAAACCATAAATGCTTTTATTAGTTTGATTGTAAGACATAATTAATATAATTAATTTTATAATACAAAAAACATTTTCAAATTAATTTATGTATTAAAAAATATATAAAATGCAATTACAAAATTAAAGATTTAAAACTTTTTGTACAAATCAATAAAATTTAACACACATGAAGCAATTAGCTGCATTTACTGTTGAATGATTTACGTTTGATTAAATATTTCAATTTTAATTAATTTTTAAATTTATTATCTTAATTTACTTATTTTTTAATGTTATATACAGGGTGTCCGGGACTCAAGTACGCGCACTGCACTCAGTGATTGTGGGCATTAAAACAAACAAAAAATTGTATCGGAGGGGGGGGGGGTCTATTGGGAACCCTTTTCGAGATATGAGGGATTAAAGAATTAAGGAGACTTTTCATAAAAAATCAATAACTTTTGAACAGCTTACTGTAGAGAGATAAAAAAAAATCTATTTTGTAGACCCCGCCCTTCCGATACAATTTTTTGTTTGTTTTAATGCCCCCAATCACTGAGTGCAGTGCGCGTACTTGAGTCCTGGACACCCTGTATATATAATTCAATTTTTAATAGGTAAATTCTTTTGATTTGAAAAATTCCTGTTTGATTTAATTTATAGATATATAGGAACCCTACTTACTTTTCCTCGAAATATGACCTTATCCAGGTTAAATGTATGGAAAAGATTAATTTCAGATTAAAATATTGCGATTAGAATTCTTTTAATTAATTGCGATTAAAAATCTTTTATTTATCTAATATTTACGATAAGGAATTTCTTATAAATAAGTAGATATTACAATCATAATTCTCTTGTTATTTATGACACTAATTTTCATTAAACTCAAAGTTATTCGAAAGAAATATTAATTTATGTTTATATGGAAATAAATATAGGCTTATATAATTTGAAGGTTTTTAATGTAACCTAAGAGCATTAATGCTCTGATAAATAGTAATTCAAATTTTTTAAAATTGAAAATAATTTAAATTCCTAGTGTATGTACCTATTAGTAAATACAAAACATGCAATAAATGTATTTCTAAAAGAAAATGATAAATTTAGAACTTTTCATATAATTCATTTAAATATAAAAATAAATTTTACATACATGCAGCACGTACCTTTGAACACAATTTAAGTATCGTACTAAATTTCTTAATTATAAATTACCTATGGTAATAATTCAATAAAATATCTGATATAATAAAAATTAAAAAAAAAATAAATATGTAAGAGTGTGGGAGGCACCTGAACCACGATTCCAATTAATCCCCTCGTCTAACAAATACGTCTAGCAAACGCCTGTTAGATCTGGAAAGTCTTGGGAAATATCTGAACCAACACTCCAATTGATCGCAAATTTCAGTAAAATGAGGAAAGAAAATCTTACTACCAAGTTTGAAGATTTTATCTTTATTTTAAGTTACTATCTTTATTAATTTCGGAAATAAGCTTTTTAATGTTGGGATTTCTTAGGTGGTACCATTCCAATTAGGTTTTAATTTCGGGGACACGAAAGAAAAAAATAAAGAACACCGTTTTACCAAATTTAAAGCTTCTACATTTATTTCAAGTTACTATCATTATTAATTCCGAATATATGCTTTAAGGTCTTGGGAGTAGTGGAGATGGTACCCGAACCGCTACTCCAATTGGTACCAAATTTCGAGAACACAAAAAAAATAAGAAGAAACACATGTGCCCAAAATGTGTCGACCAAAATCAATTATCTTGTTTTGTGGATATGTGCTCGTTGGCCCTTAACTGATCAAAAGTTGCAGAACCCGAACACATGGTCCGATTTTGCCCATATGCAGTCCTCATCGTACTTTCATTGCTAGTTAAACTTTGTACTGAACTGGAAGGTTCTTTTACGTTTTATTAATTTCGATGAGAACCTTTTAAACCTTGGGTGGGCAAAGTGAGGTACCTGAACAACCACCAGCCCAAATTTCGGGGACACGCCGGATATAGTAAAAAAACACGTGATGGTGTTTCAATTTACTATCTTTTATACTTATGAAGATATGATTTAAGGTCTAAGGCTTAATCGACTCAGGAGGTCAACCTAATTTCAAATATACTTTCTTTATTTACCTCACTCGCTTTCGGTGGCTACAAACACCATACCAAAGTTAATATTTTCTTTTTCGTATTTCATAGGTGTAGGGTATAAAAAGCAGGAAATATTTTCTTATGTTACAGAAGTAATGTAACTTTTTTAACAAGAGTTCTGTTAGGTGTATTTCCAATCTGAAAACGGCACAAAAGAGCTGCTTTAATAAACCTTATAAATTTTTAAAAGGCAAATGTTAAAGATTGCCAAACGGTACTAAAATTTACCATGATGCAAAACTAATTTTTGGCCACACATATCTTCTTAACGGTTCAAGCTAGGGTGTAGAAATTTTGGGAGAAGTTAGATCCTTGGAAATTAGTAGAAGTCGGTTAACAAATTTTTTTTGTCACGTCTGCTTTTTAAGAGCTATAAGGGCTCGAAAATTGAAATTTTGCTATTTTTAAACACCTGTAACTTGAGTACCTGTTAAAATTTGTTTTTACAAATATACAAAATTTTACAATTATTAAATTTAAAAGGGGTTCTCTAAATTGAAAAAATAGTCTTTTAGTTCTAGCCATTTTTGCTTAGATAATAAATTTCTAGGTAAAACTCCAAACTTTGGTAGAGTTCACCATTTATTTCCTAGAACCTAAAAAAATTAAAGGGTTGGGACAAGAGGGGGATGGGCAGAATCATTTTAATTTTATTGAGAAGCATCATAAGTTTGCTTAACGAGTATTTGGGAACCTTCCCAATTGAAGGGTTATTGGGACTTAAAAATTAAAACTTTTATCTTTTTATAGTAAATTATTCACGTATTCTTTTCCAAAATTAAATGTCAACATTGAAGTTCCAACATTATACGAGTATGTCGCACATTATTTGTATTTAATAAATTGATGAAATAATTAAATTATAATATTATCATTTATTTATAATATAATAATGATAAAATACTCAGTAAGAAAGCCTATATAATTTTTAAAATGTGCTTTTTAAAAACCCTTCGTTTTTTTCATCACTTGTTTATTAAAATTATAGAATTAAATTGTTCATTTAAATTATCAATGATTGTACAAATTTTGGAATATATTTGATGAATACCATTTACGATTCAAAACCTATACTCAGCTTATTAAATTTTTTAAAAACTGTCGTTAAAGTAAGATATAAAACACTTTTACAATATACTTATTTGACAAAAACGAAATGACCACCATGCTTTTTTTCATAGGCCCAGCACAGTTTTAACGTTGTTTTCTTTATTATTATAAATAGAGACATTTTAAATTTTGTTTGAATTGATTCATTCATAAGAAATATCAATACTCATGGTAAATGTTGTCAAAATAATTAAGTAAGTTAATTTATATTTTAACCCAAAATTTTATTTTGAATTTTCTGTTCAATAGGTTTAAAGTCAAATATATTTCGTTGTTATCCGATTTTCTTGAATTTAAATGTTATAAATTTTTAACCCATTATAAGCATAATATGAGTAAGAAAAGAATTATTACATCCAAAAATAAAACTGTTACAAAGAACCTGTGATCGTTTTCAATTTTAATAACCTAATGCTTTTATAATAAAAAAATAAAATTTTATATTTTCGCTGGTCATTATCTCACCTGCAGCGACAAAATATTAAAAAAAAATTTTTTATTTATTTTACGACTTTAGAAAATTGAGAAAGATATTAATCTGAATAAACCGTGTTAAAGAACATATTTTTAGTCGCACATTCTTAAAGTAGACAAAAAACAATACAAATACCTATATACGGGTACAGGGTGCCACAAAATAGAAATAAAAAAATGATGCCTACTTGGTTTGCGATATCTAAATAAGGTAATTATAGTCTATTCAGAGAAGAACTTATATTATAGTGTATTCAAGAAACTTCTTGAAAAGGAAATTGTGCATTCAAAACTTTGGGGAATTTTAAAAGATAACAAAACAAAATAAAATTAACAAAGAATCATAGGTAATTTAGTTAATTCAGCAGCAGAAAGATTATTTGGAAATTTTAAAGTTCCAACAAAAAACAATTTTTATTTTACTTGTAAAATATACATCCTTCTTTACCTATAAATACTCCAAAAAGTCTCTTCTTAACTAATAAATTAATTAAGAAAGTTATTAAAATAAAACGGTGTAGCACTGTATTTAAAAAAAAAATTAAAATATAAAATTGGAACTATAGGTATAAATTATGCAATTAAATTTTGCAAATTTTATAATTTACATTCGTAACAATACAAAAAGTGGCAGTTATTTATAGTTTCTGTTTATCAAGTAATTTTTAAACTAACATTGTTGTACTGGTAAAAACTTTATCTCTTTTGAATCAAATTTATTACGCGATCTCTTCACATTTAGTATTTAATACTTAAACATTAAAAGTAAGATAAGGTGGGTCCCTCTGTTAGATTTTTTCGCTTGCTTCATCTATACTCTACACTAAATATTATATTATTAAAAAATTATTAGTTATATATTATATATGTATGTGAAAAAAACCAGTTTCATTCATAAAACACAATAACTATACGAAATATATAATGAATTGTCACATAAAGATTTGTTTTGATTATTTCTGAGCATCTTTCTAATTTTTATTAATATGTGGATATCTTAAATATTGTTTTTTTTAATACGACCTAAAATAAAATGTTAAGGTCTTTATTTTGTATTTAAAAAAACCACAACATGTCTTGAACTGGTATAGTTATTCTTATTTTTAATAATAATAATAATAATAATAATGCATTTTGTGATTCTTTAATATTTAGTTTTATAAATGTATATGATTAAATAAATATTAGATTTACTCGTACTATCGTTAATTAAAGCTTTTACCAGAATTGTAATGTGTAATTTCTATTATAACTAAATGTTACATCAAATGGAATATATCTGATTTTTTCGGTTTTTGAGTTTTTAAATGCAATAATTTAATAATTTTTTTAGTTGAATTTAGTTTTCCACCATGTTGTTATAACAATACTTTTTAATAATTTTAATACAAAATTAGGATTCGTTACAAATAAATTATATTTAATTTTTATTTTTATTTGATTTATTTATCAGTACAAAAAGTTTAATTGCTATGCAGGTCAAATTCAAATAAATATGGATTGATTTAATGCTAGAGTTCTGATATAATACCCACAAATAAGAAACATTTGCAACTGTTTTTTATATTATGGGAAAATATATAAATAAATAATAGTAATAAAAAATTAAAATTAAATTATTAAATTATATAAACTTATATATGTACAAATTTTGTGAAAGCAGTATATTACAATTAAAGCTTCACACATTATATATTTTACCAAGAAATTGTTCTAAATTGTATTAGGCTTACTTAAAATTAAAGAAAGTTTCACTTAAATTTTTAATTTTTTTTTAATTCTAATTAAAATAAATTTAATTTAAAGTTCATAATTATCGATATACCGTTTACCGTTTGTATTTAAAAATTTTTAAAGCAAGTTTGAATCTTGAATTGCGGTGGAAAAAAAATTTCAAGGCTCAAGGCTTTGAAGAATAATTCTTAGAATCCGTAAGTCCAAAAAGATTGTTTTGTGTTAGTTTAAATTTTTTATTTGATGTGAATATGGATTTTCAGTCCGTATATATATCTTCTTGTTAATATGCTTTGAAAGGATTTTAATTTACTCTCCATATTCATATTTTAATTTATTATTGTCTTACAAACATCGGGGATATAATGAAAACAGGGCTGAAGAGAAGCTTCAACCGAATTTCAAGTTTCAATAGTTGAACATTCTCACACAGAGGATTACCCTCTCGTAATCATAAATGCTTTGAAAAACGTACGGAAAAAATGTAATTGTACATTTCTTACTTAAAACTGGAAAAGTGCAGGAAAAAAGGTACTTTAGTTGTTGGTTTTACTATTCAAAGTTTGTACAGTGGAAAAGTAAGTGAAATAGGTTTTTTTTCGATTTTTTTAGCAAAATTAAAATAAACAAATTAAATAAAAACATAATTTTTTTCTTATAGCTTTTCATTAAATCTCAAATTCAGTAAAATAGAGAAAGATATTGTTGTTCCCTTTGTTAACTTTTATATATCCGTGCAAACCAAACTAACGCAAATTAACCAATGTAAATATGAATAAAAAAATTCTGGCCCCTCAAAAAAGTTGGTCCGATTAATGTTCAACTTCGCCAACTCATTTGCCCTATTATTATACATGGCCATTTTGAAGCCTTCTTAGGTACATTATTTAATGAAAACAGGATAAAACAGGATCCAAAAATTTTAAAATTTCACGGAAAATTACTTGCTTGTATTACATGCATATTTTTGTTTACTATTTTTATACCCGTATGACTATATAATCAAAGGGTATAATAAATTTTCCATTACGTGTGTGACGTAGAGAAGGAGGCGGGGGAGATATAGACTCAAGGGAAAAATAAGTCCATTTAGTTATGTATGTCCGTCCGTCCGTCCGCACGATGACCCAAATCTAAAGAAGCTAAGATCTTGAAATTTTCGCAAATTAGTTTTTTTTTGCACTAGCCGTCATAGCTTTTTTGATCCATGCGTTCGGGTAACTGCCATACAACTTCTTTTTTTATATGAGTATTGCTCTGTACCTATTACAGCTGCGTGTCTGAAATTTAGCCAAAAGTAGTTTAGTTTTATGGCCAAAGTTTCTGCAAAATTTGGTTAGTGGGTTCGAGTAGCTGCCATACAACTCCTTATTTTATATGAGCATTACACTACACCTAATGAAGCTAGGTGTCTGAAATTTTGTCAAAAATAGTTTAGTGTAATGGCCAAAGTTACTGCAAAATTTGGTTGGTCTACTACAGAGGGTTCGAGTAGCTAAACTCCTTCTTTTATATGAGCGTTACACTACACTTAATAAAGCTGTGTGTTTGAAATTTTGCCAAAAGTAATTAACCGGATGATATAATGTATATGATACGGTCATACGGGTTTCCCAGAGTTGACACAGTCTACTCTACTACACTCTTCCTCGTTTAACAGTAGTTTTTATAGCAGCTACTCTTTTCTTTGCTTAGATAAATCTTAAAATTTGCAGACCAACTTATTATATTACTTTACATGCCTTCATTTAAAAACAACTTCGTAGTTAATCAGTTCTGTAGATATGTAAAAGTTTTTTCTTAAAATTGCCTTTCTTTCAAATTTATTTTTAAAAAGTGAAAACTCCTGAAAAACATTCAGATTTTTTAATAGTCTACGTAGCCCCTGGAAAGACTGTGCGCTTTCCTGTAAAGGTATGGCTAAGTTATATCTTTATTCATTTTGAAGAAAAACTTTTAAGTTTTTGGGAAGTGTGTGGGACATAATAATTATCAAATTGAAAGTTTTACCAAATTTATCATTATTTTTTGAATCATCGTGTTTAATAATTAGCGTTTAAAAATAGAAAAATATGTAAGTATATCTAAATTTGTTTTATATATTTCGAAACTTTAAGCATTATAAATTAAATTAAGTCAAATGTTCTTAAATATGTATAAGGCTGAAATCGAAAGTAACCGGTAAATAATATTGTCAAAGACGGATATATAACTGTGCTTTATATAAAAGTATCCATTTCCTATTCTGTTTTCTGCTGTTAAAGTGTTCTTGATGGAAAAAATTGTTGAGCATATTTCAGCTCTTTAAACTTTAGTTTCTATTTTTTGAATTATTAGTATTTTTTACTGCAATTTATGTTCATTGAACCTATAGATGATCCTATTTTACCGGCTTATGGCAGTATCGAAATGAATAAACTTATAATAATTTCAAACTCAATTTTAAATGATTCATTATTTCATGGAGAGCTGTTATGTAATCAATCGGCATGTGCGTTACTGTTTTTGATTACTCTATTTATATTAGTTAATATCTATTTACAGAACAAGTACAAAACTTTTATTACAGTATCTACCTATTAACAGAAAAAAAATTTATAGGAATAAAAATTAAATCGAGAAACCAAGAAAGCCTTAATATACCTTCTTTACGAAACAATTCAGAAAGTTTTATATTTCATTTAAAGCATTCAAATTTTTGTGGTTAATTTTATCCAGAAATCGGTTTTTCTTTTTTATATACAATTCATATATTAATATTTTGGATTTTAATTTTAGTTAAAACATATTTTAAATTTAAAAATTTGTAGACAAATTGTTGTAATCTATAATATTATAGTAGTACTATTATAATAAGTGTTCAAGTTAAATAAATTATTCTCTGCAAGAATTATTCAAGTTTTACATAATATTAATCCAAACCATATAGCACAAACAGTTTAATGAGAAACTTAAATTGGTAACGCAAATTTATCAATGAACTAAAAATGAACAAATAAAACGCCCCTTTTAAGCAAATATGATATGAGTATGATATATACACTAGAAATAGATGCATTAGTTATTTAAAAACACTTGCTTCATCATCAATTTCTTAATCTTTTTTAAAACAAATGTAACACGTGACTAGAGTATCTTAATTTTGACACGTGTCTTTTTTGTGCCTCTGGATATAAGTAATTTAGGTTTGTTATTTATATAAAATTAGCTTGTTACTCCCTCTATGTCATACATCCAAACAATGAAACAAAAAAAAATAAAAAATTACAAATATAAAATTATAAACAATTACTGTATTATAAAACAAAAAAAAATATTGGTTAAATAATGTCACAAAAGAAGGTTCAAAAAGTCAAATAAGTTAAAGGAAATATTGGTTCAATCATGGTTATTTGATAGTTGTTTACCTATCAGTGATATCGCCCGGATAATTCGTTTTTCCTTTTTATTAAATTAGAATTTCAATTTATAAATAAATACAACTATCATTATTTTAGGATAATAAAACAATTGTATATACTCGTAAATATATATATACATAAACTCTTTTAACTACCATTTTAAATTGCAGACAACGGTTAGTAATAAATGTTCATATATCATTATACAAACTTATTTTGAATGCTTTCAAAGATGATTGGAATAGTTTTATTTTTGTTTCTGCATATATATATATATATATATATATATATAAGTATTTATTTTATACCCTACTCCTAAAATAGATTAACTTTGGTACGGTGTTTGTGTTAACCACCAAGAGAAAACAAGCTTGATGTAGAAAAGTGTATATTTTTTTGCTCAGCGTCATATCTTTAATCGATTTAGCGATGTACGTTTGTCCGTCCGTCTATCGGTAAACACAATAACTCAAAAAATAATAATGCGATCATTGGTACGGATCCTGGAAACTTTTGATAGAAACAAACGAGCATATCTCCTAAACTATTAATGATAGAACTTTTAAATTTGGAAGAAGTGGTTCGACTAACGGTCAGTTGAATTTGTAAGGTGTAAGGTGTAGTTACGGTGTTTCTAAATCGGTTGCATCGACTGACTATTGTTTTATTACTTGTTTTTATACCTACCCGTGCATAAAAATAAGGGCACGGGTATATTAAAATTACTCCTCCGTTTGTAACACATCGATCTAGCATCGAAAGGTAAATTGATTTAGCTATGTGTTTCCATCCGTCCGTCCGTCTGTCAGCACGACAACTAAAAAACAAAAAGAGCTAAAATTTTGAAACTTGCTCAAAGTAATTTTTAGATAATTTTTAGGTTCCCTTTTGTTTTTTGTTCAATTGGATGAATATTTTCAAAACTAATAACTAAATAGAAAAACAGACCAAATGCCGTTAAATTATTAATCGCTTTATGGTGAAGTGGTTAGGCCGTCGGACTTATAATCAAAATGTCTCGGAGCAAATTCAGGTCGGGTAATATAATTTTTTTAATAAATTTTTCTTCTTTTATATTTATTCTCTTTGTAATTAAATAAATTTATTTTTTATATGAGAAATTCTTATTCAAAAGAAAATTTGACAAAAAACTCTCATTTATTTTAATAATTATGCATTTGTTTTTTATTATTTTTACAACAATATTCAAAAATGTTTTTCAAAACAATACAATTTTTACTATATAAGGGGTGTTCAAAATTTAGGTATCATTTTGATTTTGCCGCCATTTTTTTTCTACCTGAAATTTTTATACGAGGTTTCTTTGGTATATTATAAATACATTCCGGTTAGTTAATATGGAACGTTACACGAAGGAACAATGTGTTTTTGTTATTACAACATTTTTTGAAAATGGTAATAGTTTTCAAGATGTAATTAAAAAATTTGTTTTTTAAAGGAAAAGTTCGAAGATCGCATTATTTCTCGTAGAGGAGGAGTGAATTGGCCACCAAGATCGTGCGATTTGACACCGTTGGATTTTTTTTGTGGGGTTTTGTGAAATCAAAAGCGTACAACAATAATCCCACAACCATTCAAGAGCTTAAAAACAAAATTATCGAGCAGATTTCAACCATTGAGAAAAGTTTATAATAACGTGATTCAGATTTTGGTAAAAGATTGGAAGCCTGTCGAAGTAGTAGTGGGGCCACTTGGTCGACATAATTTTTCATTATTAATAGGAACTTATTTGTATTAAGTTAAAATAAAAATATATTTATAATTTCAAAAAAAAAAGTCTTGTTTTATTAAAATTAAAATGATAACTAAATTTTGAACACCCTATAGAATAATTTTCAAAAAAAAATATTTTTATAAAAATTCCATCGCTTAGTGGTTAGAGCGTCGGCCTTTCAATCGAAAAGTGTCGGTTCAAATCTCGGTCAGAACCATATTTTTTTTTTAATTCATTTTTTTTTTAATAATTCTTTTCGTAAATAAATATAAATAAAACAAATATTTTGAATTTTCTGTCAAACAGTTCAATAGCAAACCAAAGTAGGTAATTATATCATATAAAATGTGTTATTTTTTTTGTAAGATATTCTTATTCTAGATTCTAGAACATACATATATTTGTACCTATACTAAAATTCAAAATATTTGTGTTTATTTTTTTAATTTTATTGGTACAAAATGAACACACCTCACCTCAAAATTTACAATCTTATTATTTTTTTCTTTGAGACAAAATGCAAAAACAAAAAAACAAAAATATTTAGCAAATTTAGCTATGTATGTCCGTCCGTATTTATTTGGGATAACCTACATAGGTTTATATAATTTGAGGGTTTTTAATATAAACTAAAAAAATGAATGTTCTAATATTAGCTTTTGGTCACATAATTTAGTAATTCAAAAATAAATAATTTAACATTTAAAAAATTGATATTTATGGTATCAATTAAAATCGATGTTATACAAATATCAATTTAAATCTTAAATATCCATTTAAAAATATATTTCAAAAAGATATATCAAGATATTAATAGAAATATTCAAGTTTTGCGAAAAGATTTTGCAATGTCTTTTAAGTATAAATACGTATGTATTTTTATTTTAATAATCATTTTCTGAAAATAATTTAATTAAATATCTGATGTAATAAAAATTAAGAAGAAAGTGAAATTTAGTCGCTTAAAAAACATTAATTAGTTCCTATTTATATATATATATTTTTTTTTTACGAGGGTTAATGAAAAGCATCGAAAGCCGCACAGAATCAATGAACGGGTGCATCTATTGCACTCCTTGTTTCACGTTGAAAAACTTTAAGGGGAGGCATTAATTGTGCGATTTTCTTGGAACAGGTGTTCGTCCCTACGAGGTATCTATAAAACAGAGTTAGTGAACGGTTCACCGATGGTTAAGTGCAGTGAGCGATGAGTATAATAAATAATATGTTTAGTATTAACTACACTATATAAAATATATAGAGTATAATAAATAACGTGTTTTATTTTAAAATTTTATTACCTTCTCAGCCTAATAAGATAAAAAAGTATTAAAAAAGAAAACAATTATAACTGAACTCTCTTCAGGTTCATAACAGAACAAATTTCAGATTCTTATTGTTATTAATTTCGTAGATAAAATTGTTAGATCTTTGAAAGAGTGTGGGAGGTACCTGAACCACAACTCCAATTAATTCCCAATTTTAGCAATGGTTTGCATTACTTTTTCATTTCTCCAAAATAAAACACTGTTGTATAAGTTTAAAATTTTTAGTTTTATTAATTTTGAAGATACGCTTGTTAGATCGTGATGGGAGATACCCAAGTCAGCAGTCCAATTGAGCCCACATTTCAGGTATATGAGGAAAATGGGAAAAAACCTAGTACCAAATTTTAAAGTACTTAATTTCGAAGATAAGCTTTTAAACCTTGAGGGGTCTAAGAAAGGTATTTAAACCATCATTCGAATTGAGTACAAAGTTCGTTGAAATTGTAAAAAATATCTTTATACCAAATTTGAAGGTTCTATATTCATAGATTTCGGAATTAGGCTTGCTTTGCCTCTTTTCGATCCAAAGTTTCTAGAATCCAAACCTATGGACCGATTACGACCCTTCGCAGCGTTCTTTCATTACTAGTAATCCAAAATTTAAATTTTAACAACATAGAGTTATTAGTTTTTGAGTTACCGAGTTTTGGATTTATACTCGTTAGCCCTTGAACCGATCAAAAGTTCCAGAATCCGAACTCATGGGCTAGTCTCGCCGTACTTTCATTAGTAGTAACCTACTACTAATAAATTTTATCAAGATAACTACATTTGCTTTTGAGTTATGGTGCCTACGGATGGACGGAAAAAGAATATATATATTTTTCCATATCAAAAAGTATACCTTTAACCTACTTCATAGGTGTAGGGTATAAAAATGCTAATGAGTATTATATAATAATTTAAAATTTAAAAAAAATAGATACAAATTACTTTTTAGTAAACTAGACTTTATTGTAATAATAAATAAGAAAAAAAAAAGATAATGCGATGATCCCATCTGAAAATCTAAAAATTACTCCTTAAAAATTAATGCTTATAAAATTATTATAATTACCATAATTTAAAGAGTTCAATCCAAATTCTGAGTAAATAATAGACAATACATGTAGATACAACTAAATTTGTAAGAAATTGTTTTGTTAAATGTAGGTAATTTTTCTTTTATCCGCCAGATTTTTCCACTTAGATGATTACTAAAAGGTAATGTATCTCTTTAACTAATACTTCAAAAAAAATTATAATTACCGAGCCGGTTAATTATAAAACAATTAAATGTGTGTTTTTGTTTTAATATATACGATTATAAATACCTTTTTTCGAATTTATAACCTTCATGAGTTCCCCTAAATATTTTTTATAAAAAATATGTACTATTTTAAATTAACCTTTATTTTTCATTATTATAAATGAAAGTTATAATTATTCGGGTGCTACAGATCTAACTACTACAACAAAAGATAAAGCATTCATCTAATACTTAATAAATTATACATAAAAATTTAATCTGCTCTTGCAGGTGTTGCAAAATTATAAACAAAGTAATTAGAAATTTCCTTTTTATAATTGTAGAAAACCATTTGAAAATTATGTTGTAGTATTCCTTAAATTTATAAATTTTTTCTAATTAGCTTTTGTGTTATCAATATTTGAAGATCTTGTACTTTCTGTATAATTATAAAATTTTATTTTGAAATTTTAATTTTACTTTTTATCTTCTAGCTTTTTTTTATTTTTAAATATTCGAATTATTTGTTATTAAATTTCATAACTCTTTAATTGTGAATTGAAATATAAAATCTGAAGTTTTTTAAAACAAGTAAAGAAACAGTCTGTAGGTGAAACCGACTTAGAAATACCCTACACCTATTTGGCTCAAATTTAATTAGATATCCATAAGTCCTTTTAAAACCATAAAAGCTGTTATTAGTTTGATCGTAAGACATATAGCTAACCAAATTAACTTTATAATACTAAAAACATTTTCTAATTATTTTATCTATTCAAAAATATTACAAATTCTTACTAATTTATCTATTTAAAAATTTTAAAAACAAAAAAACCTTGAAATAAATGAAAATAGATTTATTTCAATTCAAATACAAAAGTGAAAAAATTTGAATTATTAAATTCAGTGATAAAAAGCTAATCAAGGCAAAATTTTTCAAAATTGCAATTAATTTAAATTGTAAGTTTATGTACCTTTTAGAAAAGTTATAAAAGCAAAATATGCAATAAATGTATTTCTAGAACTTTTTATGTAATTCATTTAAATCTAAAAATTAATTTAACATAAAGTATCTTTGAATATAGCTTAAGTATCCTACACAATGTCTTAATTATATAATCACCTATGGTAATAATTCAATAAAATATATGATATATTAAAAATTAAAAAAAAGGAATTTAATGGTTTATTAAAAAAATATTTTGTTTTCAATTTAAAAATTTTGTTTTAATTATGGTAAAATTCTTAGCCTTTTAAAAATATAAAAGTGTTATATAAAAACGGAAATAGGAAAGAACCCTCGTGTACCAAATTTAAAGTTTCTATCTTCATGAATTTCGAACATAAGTTTTTTAATTTTGGGATTTCTTACGAGGCACCTAAACCACCACTACAATTAAGTTTAAATTTTGGGGACACATAGGAAATAGAAAATACATTCAAACTCATTGTCCGAACTCGATCAGAACCAATTTCCATGGTACTTTCACTACTAGTAACCTAGAGTTTAAATTTCATCAAAATAGCGGCATTATTTTTTGAATTATGGTGTTTTTAAGTAATTTGTTTGTCAGTTTTTGAATTTTCAAAGGTTCCAGAACCCGAAACCATGGTACGATTCCCATATTTCAATACTAGTTAACCCTTGTACACAATTGGAACGTTCTATCTGAATTTTAAGTTAGTATTTTTATTAATTTCGATGATAAGCTTTCAAACCTTGGAGGTCTAAGAGGGCTACTGAACCGCCAGCACTTGGGTTGATCCAAAATTAGGGGGACGCGCAGGAAATAGTAAAGAACACCCATGTGCCAAATTTGAAGCTTCTACATTTGTTTGAAGTTACTATCTTTATTAATT
The DNA here is from genome assembly GCA_963082915.1 of Dolichopus griseipennis. NCBI lineage: Eukaryota > Metazoa > Arthropoda > Insecta > Diptera > Dolichopodidae > Dolichopus > Dolichopus griseipennis. The sequence goes on along the minus strand of OY720444.1, from coordinate 44,806,065 downwards.
TCGAAAATATGCTTAAGGTCTTCGGAACTATGTGCCTGGTCCCCGACCCACTACTCAACGACAGTAAGGAAATAGAAAGAGACACCCTGATACAAAATTTGGAGATTCTGTCGTTATTGGTTTCGGAATTATGCTCGTTTGGCCTAAATTTTATCAAAAAGTTCTAAGTTCCGAACCCATTGTCCAATCCTCACCGTACGCAAACGCCGCCGTAATTTCATTATTAATACCCTACAACACAAATTTCATGAAGATAGCGTCATTAGTTGTTGAGTTATCGTGATTTTTTATATATGTTCGTTAGCCCTTAGACCGATTAAAAGGTCCAGAATCCGAACCCATGGGCTGATTTCGCTCACATGTAGTCCGCGCTGTACTTTAAATAGCAGTTAACCCTTGTACACAATTGGAACGTTCTATCTTTTTTTAGTAATTTCGATAAGCTTTTAAACCTTGGGAAATTTAAGAGGGGTACGGAACCACTCCAACTTATCCTAAATTAGGGGGACACGCAAGAAATAGTAAAGAACACGCATGTGCCAATTTTTGAGCTTCTACATTTTTTCAAGTTGCTATCTTTATTAATTTTAAAGATATTCTTCCGCCTAAAAATCTAAAACTTATAATATTTGTTGGCGAGAGTTATATGTAAAACTTTTTCAAACCAAGCTGAAAAAAATTGACTTGAAAATAAAACTAATATACAAGTCAAATAATATGAAGTATAATATAAGAATAGAAAAAGTAATTTTTAATATTATTTATGGTATATTATGGATACAGAACTTTATTACACAGATACAAAAATTAGAATGTTACATTTTGATTAATATATAGTATTTTGTACTTAACTAAGAACGTTCGCCAAGAACCTTCAATATTTATAAAAACAAGTGTTGAAAAATACCAAGGGTTTTTAAAATGGCACATTGTCATACTAAGTTTAATTTTGGGAATATTTGCGCTGGTGATATTTTAAGATATTTTAATATTTAAGTTATTTACTAATTGATAAAAATTGGAAATTTTTAAGTCCTAACAGCCCTTGAATGAGGAAAGTTTCCAAATTTTTACTAGCAAATTATGGTGATTCTCGTGAATCTAACCCCTCCTCCCTCCTTCCAAAATTTTGAGGTCTTAGGAATTAAATTGTGACTCCTTTGGAAAATTTCGAATTTTTCTTAGAATTTTATTATCTAAACAAAAATTGTTAAAATTCAGGCATACAGAAAAAAGTTCTTCGATGAAATGATGTTTTTTGCAATACCTACCCGTACAGATAAAATTTCTTTTCTCTGTTTCAAACGGTGTTAAAGTTTCTTAAACATATACGGACGGGTGAACACAGTGGAACTGTATAGGCACATTTTACAAAATCTTTTGAAAATGTGCTAAAAATGTGCTAAATTTTTATACCCGTATGACTATTAGTCAAAAGGGTATACTAAATTTTCTATTACGTTTGTAACACAAAGAAGAAGTGGGGGGGGGGGGGGGGGGGGTAGATATAGACTCAAGTGTATGGATCGGATCAGAATCGAAAAATAAATCGATTTAACTATGTGGCCGGACATTATATCCATCCGCACGATAACTCAAAAAATAAAGGACATTATATCATCGGTTTAATTACTTTTGGTGAACATTCAAGTACGCAATTAATTATCAGTTATGTACAAAAGAAAATATAAGTTGGAAGGCAGCTCTTCAAACTTCTTTCGCTACACCAACTATATTTTATTCAGATATGACCATCAAAGATCAAAGTTATCTACTAAAATTTCAGACATCCAGATTAAGGTATAGAGTAATGCTCATAAAAAGTATGAAGATGAAATTTTGCACAAACTTTGGCCATAAAAATAAACTACTATTAGTAAAATTTCAGACAACCAGCTTCATTTGGTTTTGAGTAATGTTCTTTTAAAAAAAGAAGTTTTATGCAGCTACTCGAACCCGTGGAGCAAACTGGCTGGATTTAAATAGCGATGACGGCTGTTGCATAAAAACGAATATGTGAAAATTTAAAAAATTTTAGAACTTTAATTTTTTGAGTTATCGTGCGGACGTATGGAGGGACGTATGGACAGACGGATGGGTATACATACATAATTAAATATGGCAATATTTAAAATTATAAAAAATCTTATTTAAAAAAATCCAAATATTAATGTTAATTTAGTAGTATTTTCATTAAATTTTAAGTTTAAATTACTTTTTTTTGCTTTTTTAGAATGTAAATATTTGTCAAATTTATATGTAAGATATGAACATGAACCAATTAAATATTTTTTAAGATAGAATTTTAATTATAGAAATAGGTTTAGCAATAAACAATAAAGATGTACTTTTTAGGAATTTTTTGAAACTAAATTGCTAATTCCGCTAACATAAATCTTTTTACGCTATCTGACAATTTTACGTCCGTTACAATAACAAAATATAACAAATGCAATTTTATTAAAAAAGAAATCTTTTAATCTCCATAGAGCAACAACAGATTGCGTTAATTAAGACAGATTGTTTCATTATAATCATTTTCGTCGAACCATTAAAATAAAATCTATGCATGTATGAAGACAATATTTATATATAAAGTTCTGATATATATGTAATGATAATTAATATCAGCTCTTGTTCGCAACGTTTCATTAAAATTTATCACATTTCTTCAACATTTTTAACTTTTTCACTTTGTCGTTCTTAAATATATATTTTTACTTCAAAAATTTTTTTGTAAATAGGCAATTCTCTTTCATACATAGTTTTTTTTTTGATTTGATAGACCAAAAAAAAAAATAAAATAGGTTTATCCGACCAAAAAACCACATTATTTGACAGGTCCTTTCTCAATTTTATTTTGTATGTTCTGTACACTAACTGAATTACGAGTAAAAAATCTAAGAACATAAATTTTGTCAATATACAGTAAATTGACAAAGATTTTCTCCCGTATATAAGATTCTGGAAATCATTAAAGTGAATGCGATAACTTTTAATACAAATTTTAATATTCATTTCTTTTGCGACAAGTTTATATATGTACGTTTACGTTTATAGTACCTACTTTTGGTTATTGACTTAATAAGTGTGCTTTTTTTATACCCGTATGACTATAAGTCAAAAGGGTATACTAAATTTGCCATTTCGTATGCTCGTAGATATAAAATCAAAGGTATGGATCGAATCAGAATCAATAAATAAATCGATTTAGCTATGTGTGTCCGTCCGTCCACATGATAACTCAAAAACTAAAGGAGCTAGGATTTTGAAATTTTCACAAATTCATTTTTATGCAATAGCCGTCATCGGGATTAATTTCTAGCCATTTTGCTCCATGGGTTCGAGTAGCTGACATACTACTTTTTTTTTATATGAAAATAACTCTTTGCATGGTAAAACTGGATATTTAAAGTAGTTTAGTTGGGTACATGCAATAAGGCCAAATGTTATTTTTATTTTATTTCTAAAAATTTTTGAAAAAGAAATAAAGTCAAAAATATTCTAAACATGAGATAAATAAAAATTAATAGTGCTGCTTTTTCCAGAATATTTATAGAGTGAATGCAATTAGGCCAAATGTAATAAAGCCAATTGTCTCAAGAATCTCAGGTACAAATATATTTAAATATACTGAGCGTACACCCCTGCTTTTGAATACAATCAATAAAAAATGTAATTTTCACAAATTTCTGAAAAATAACCATTAAATTTTTTGCACATTAAAAAAAATTAAGTTGAAATAAAATCAAGTTGCAATTATTTCATTTTTTCAAAAAGAAATAAGACCAAAATTTAAAAATTCATTTTTTGGCTTTATTTCAAATATGATAATGAAATAAAGACAATTGGTACAATTGGTCACAGTCTACTCTACTGCCATTTTCCTCGTTTCATTAAAATTATAAAGAATTAAACCAAATTAAATTATTAATAACTAAAATACAAATTATTTACAATGTATCCATTTTTTTCAAATTTTAATTAATACGTAATTAATAATTATACTTAAAAGTGCTTGTAAAATTATTTTAAAATTTTAAATACTTTTTTACACAAGTATAAGAACTTATAATAACTATTAGCAGGTATATGTATATAGTTTCAGGAAAAATGACTCATGTTTTTTTTTAAATTTCTAGTTTATTGGAAATACTGCAAAATTTATTTACACTTAAAATGAAAAATTTCAACCACCCAGTGCGTTTGTTTGATATCCAGGAAGAAAATCTTTATTTTTTAATCAGTGTAAAAATTGGTTTGTAATTTATTAATTGAGAATTAGTGTTGGTTAAACAATATCGACATATTTTGTTATCATCTTGGGTGATACAAAATTCTTTGAAAAAAAATTTAAAAATATTTTGAATCCAATACAATATAAACCTATTTGGTTAATGGTTTGTTAATTATTTTCTAATTATAATGTTAATAAATTATTAGGAGAATTGCATAAATTCTAATTTTATTTGTAAGCTGTCATTTAAATTTTCTAATGAAAAAAATTTAATTTTGTAAAAAACTATTAGTTTTATTTAATATAATAATATCTCGGGTCTCGGTGATGTAGTGGATAAGCATTTGGCTAATCAACTGATGGGGTGCGAATTATATAAGTTCATTGATATTTGAAAAATTACGAAAAACAGCCTAACATCCTTGAGTTTGAAGAGAAATCCAGGAGGTCTGCTGTTTGTCCAGCGTTAAATTAATTTGTTACTAGGAGTACCGGTAATGCCAAGTTCTCTGCTTGTATCTTTATTGACATTCAAAAGGCATTCATAAGTTATCTTGCATGAATTTTTCTCCACAACACCTTAATACTTTAAAAGAGACTAAGATTTTGCTTTATGAGAACAAAGTATTTCATGAACCTATTTTCCAATATAGAAATTTAAAAATTGATGTGGTAAGGAGTCATAATTATTTGGGTCTTGTGGTTGACTCTAGAATTAATTGGGAAGAGCATGCTAATTATGTTTGCTAAAAAATTTCGCTTTATGTGTTTATCTTAAGAATATTTAGTAAATTTTTGGATTAAAAAACATCTTTTGTGATACATTGTTCATATAATTTATATTAACCCAATTTAGATCCCATATTGTATCCAACTAGTATGGTCTATTCTGGGAAATATCTCAGCTTTGAGAATATTTTTAAGTATGAAACTTATATTTTGGCTTTTAAAATAATAAATAATAAAATCAAACATAATTTTATGCTGAAAAGATATGTGGATATTCATAACTACAACACCCGCAAAAAGTGCAATTATTATTTATCATAATTTAGAACTGATAAATAAAAAAAGGAGGCCAAGGTTCGACAACGGACTGTAGCGCCATAGAAGAAGAAGAAGAAATAAAAAAACAAATTGTTTCTTTAATTGTTTAAAAAGATTTAATGAGTAACCATATATAATCAAATCGATTGAAAACCTCTGCTTATATAAAAAGAAAATTGTTGAAATCTTAGATTCTCTCTAAATTTCACATTACTGCATAGTATGTAGCTATTAAAAATTCAGTATCATATAGGTTTCTGCAACTTTGTATGTCGTAATATGTCATTTATTTATGTCATTTGAGTAATATGAAATTTTCCTTATAATTTCTGTAGCAATTTTGTTACAATTTGTTTTGCAAGAAAACTATACTACACTTCGCTCTTATGTCATTTTGTATAGTGATCGTTATAATGTGATGCGATGACGGCTATTGTATAAAAACGATTTTGTGAAAATTTCGAAATCCTAGCTCCTTTATTTTTTGAGTTATTGTGCGGACGAACGGACGGACATACATAGCTAAAACGATTTATTTTTTGGTTCAGATCCGATCCATACCTTTATATGCTTATATGGATCAAAAATCAACAGTTACTAATATTGTTAAGTCAGTTTCAACTTCTACAAAAAATATGGAAGAAGGTTCTAAAACATATGTTATCTTTACAGATTATTGTAAAGTTTTTAATGTTTTACCATATTCTATCTGATATAGTGTTTTATTTGGGAATATCACTTCGAAACTTTTTAACGCTAACTTCGGAATTCCACAAGGCAGTCACTTAAGTCCTCTTTTTTTTGTAATCTCGTTAAACGATGTTTTGTCAGTTATTGTTATTATTAATTCAAATAATCATTTGCGTAATACTTGTTTATTTACGTTAAGTTTTCATAGAATAAATTATGGTAATTATGAACAGATTCATAGAATGTTGATAATGGGCAATAAACGCAAGAACAACATCGATTTCACACTTTTAAAACAAACACAAATTCTAAATTGTACAAATAGAAATATAAATTCTTTTGTTATCATATTTTCAAAAAATTTTGTAAAAGTGTGCTTATATAGTTTAACTCTGTCCGTCCGTCCGATCGTATGTTTACACAAATTTTTATAACGTTTGAAATAGAGAAATTTTAACCACGGGTAGGTATTGCAAAAATTTCATTGAAGAATTGGTTTCTGTAGCCCCAGCTGATACGGAGCTTACAAAAATTACAAAATACAGTTACAAACATTTTTTTGTCGCGATCCCTGTTTAGGAAATGAATTTGAAATTTTGCCTAAATCTTTATACCCGTGCATACATATATGACATCGGGTATATTAAAATTGCTCCTCCGTTTGTAACGCATCGATCTGGACGAGCTAGATATAGTGTCAAAAAATGAGTGGATCTAGCTATCCGTGTTTGTCCGTCCGTCCATCCGTCCGTGTTTCAGCACGATAACTCAAAAACTAAAAGAGCTACAGTTTTGAAATTTTCACAAAATATTTTTCAAACGATTTCTAGGTTCCCTATTTTTTTTAGTTAAGATCGAACCAAAACTTCTGATAGCCCTCAAACAACTAACTCTTTTAACTCCAATATTTTCATATAAAAATTTGAAATTTTGTTAGGCATCTTGTATTAAACATGAAATTATACGAATTTTGTTTTTTTTTTTTGGAGATAAAAAATCTTTCGAGTTACGATTTCATATGATTTAAATGATGCGTAGTTTAAAAAATATTTAAGATAAAAAGAAGATAAAGATTTTTTTTAAGTAAATGGCTTTATAAATAATTTATATGTATTCATATAATATGTATATGTGTAATATTTTGCATGCTTTGTATTTTAATATTGAGAAATATAATCATTATGAATATGATGACTATTATCAATCATGATGATCATTATGTGAATATGATCATATGAACCTTATTTTGCTTAGGTTTAATATATTCGTGAATTAAAAATTAATTATAAGAGATAGAATTGACAAATTAGAGCTAGAGTTTTGAAATTCCCACCAAACATTTTTTGGACATTTTTGAGGTCCCCTATTCTTTTTGGTTAAGACCAGACCAAGGTTTCGGGGAGCTGCCAGACAACTTATTTAAACCAATATGAATTTCTTCAAAAGTAATTATACCAGCAAGATGAAAATTACACACGGTTAGTTTAATAATAACTTATATGAAGTTTCAAAATGTTACGGCCCCATTTTCGGAGGCTGTCATACAAAGTTTTCAATTCAATAACTGTGAATCGAGGGTTTTTTACGAAGTTAAAATTAAAATTGGGACGGTAAAGTAATAGGGCAAGTTACTTGGCAAAGTTGGGCATCCTCGGACCAACTTTTTGAGTGGGCTTTTTTTTTTTTTTTATATACATATGGTTTTTGTTTTTTAAGCAAAAATTATGGAATAATGAATTAAAATTTTTTTGTTTAAGCAAAAATTATGGGATAATGAGTTAAATTTTTTTTTAACTAGGTATTTTAGGTGCTTTTTTATATTTTTTTTTGTAATATATATAATAGCAAGGGAAATATATAACGGTTAGTTGGTATGCACGGGTATCTAAAAGTTGACAAGGGCAACAATAATCTCCCTCGTTTTTATTACATTATGTGCGACATTATGTTTCAACATATGTAAAAGGCTTTTCTTAAATTTAAAAAGGCTTTTTTAAATTAAAGAAAGAATTTCTTAGTTTTAATCATTTTTCTTAGATAATAAAATTCTAAGTAAAATTTAAAATTTTGGTGGAATTCACAATTTAATTCCTAAAATTTATTTTATTATTAATAAATAATTTTTATCTTTTGATGTATTGCAAATTGGATCAAGTCCATGTAAATTTTTACCTGCCTTAAATCTCAGTGGGTTATTTGCTTTTGTATTATAATTGTGTTATTTTTTTTAATTTTATGTTGTTATTGTTTATATTATATATGTGGACTACTTACAATAATTTCCTAAAGTCTTTTAACTTAAGAATATTATGGTTTTTATTATAAATTTTATTCTTTGATGTTCTGATGTCATTCGAAAAAAAGTTTTGATAGCTTTATTTTGAATTATTTGTAATTCATGTAGATTTTTCAAGTAAGTATTTACTCCATATTTCAATACAATTCAAAAGTTTCATATCTCCTCGTAGTCATTTTTATGTTTTTTTAAAAGCTCCAGCTATCAACGGGTCTTTTATTATTATTTTGTGTATTCCATTTAACTTCATCATCAAATATAATGCCCAGATATTTATAATGCTGACTCTTACGATTTCCATATTATCGTACATAAAGTATTGTAACATTCGACTTTTTATCATCTACTAACAAGTATTTGGTTTTGTTAAAATTGACTGTAAACTTAAACTGACATCCAATTACGTATCGTACACATATTTCATTTATAAGTTCATTTAAGGATTTTATATTATCTGCTGAATATAGTACAGCTATATAATCTGCAGATAGTTCCTTCTAAGTTTTCTAAAAGAGTAGAAAAGCTACTTAAGTAAACTAAGAATTATAATATGATACAAGATTTCGACATTCTGACAAACATCAAAATTAATTTAATAATATTCGTAAACGAGATAGTCATAATTTGTATACCTTACACCTATGGAATAGGTAAAGGGGTAAATAGATATTGAAAAGTATATATATTTTTGATCAGATCTATCATCATTCGATAGATCCATGTCCGTCCGTCCGTAGACTCGATAATTCAATAATTAATGGAGCTATCTTGATGAAATTTATACTGTAAGTTACTAGGACTGAAAGAACGGCGGGGATTGCAAATGGGTGATATCGGCTTATAGGTTCGGATTCTCGACTTTCTAATTGGTCTAAATAATTAAAATAATTCTAATTGGTCTGACTGCATATAGGCGATTTTGGCACCTGGCTTTCGGATTCTGGAACCTTTGTTTAAGGGCTAACGTACATATATTAAAAAAGCACGATAACTCAAAAACGAATGACGCTAGTTTGATGAAATATAAACTCTAGCTTACTAGTGATGAAAGTACCTCGGGTATTGCTTATGGTCGAGAATGGACAAAGTGTTCGAATTTTAGATGCTTTTGATCTAATTAAGGCCAAACGAGTATAATTTCTAAACCAAAAAAGATAAAACTCAACAATATACAATAAGAAATTTCGTGACAAATTTAACATTGAATTCAACAATAAAACGCCTAGAATGGAACACCAAATGGCACTAATGGAGTGCATGTACTAAATTTAATTATGCCATTACCTTAATCAGAAATAACATCGCCAATATTGAACAGACATTACTGATGAGCAGATTAGGAATCCTAACAAAATATGTACTAACAGACGAAGAATTTATTATGATACAAGACTTAGACATTCTGACAAACATCAAAATTAATATAATACCGAAAAGAGGTATTTTAACTTTGGTATAGTGTTTGTAACCACCTAAAGGAAGCGACCTCGATATGGAAAAGTATATATATTTGTGTTCAGGGTGACCTCCTGAGTCGATATAGCCATGTGCGTCCGTCTGGCCGTAAGCACTATAATTCAAAAAAGAATGGAGCTATCTTGATGAAATTTTCACATTAGGTTACTAGGACTAAAAGTACGGCGGAGATTGCAAATAGGCAAAATCGGCTTATGGGTTCAGATTCTATGTTTTTTAATCGGTCTAAGGGCTAAAAAATATATAAAAAAAATCACAATAACTCAACAACTAATAGCGCTATCTTTATCAAATTTGTGCTGTAGGTTACTAGTAATGAGACTACGGCGGGGATTACTTACGGTTGAGATTGGACTATGGGTTCGGATCGTACAACGAATTTGGATCGAATTTAGACGAAACAAGGATAACTCCGAAACCAGTGAAGATAGAACTTTTATATTTGGTGCCAGGGTGTTTTTTTTTATATAAAAATAATAAGATAGTAACTTCAAACAAATATAGAAGCATCAAATGTGGCATAAGGTTGTGCTTTACTATTTTCTAACTATTTCCCTAATTTATGATCAACTGCAGTGGTGCTTCAGGTACTACTACTAGACCTCCCAAGGTTTAAAAAAGCTTATCATCGAAATTAATAAAAAATAGTAAATTAAGATTAAGAACGTTTAAACTGTGTACAAGGATTAACAAGTATTGAAAGTATGGCGGAGACTGAATATAGGCGAAGTTGGCACATGGGTTTCGGGTTCTGGAACCTTTTTTTAAGGGCTAACGAACATATATTAAAAAAGCACGATAACTCAAAAATGAACGATGCTAGTTTGATGAAATATAAACTCTAGGTTATTAGTAATGAAAGTACCGTGGGTATTGCTTATGTTCGAGGCCAAACGAGTATAATTTCTTAACCAAAGAAGATAGAATATTCAAATTTGGGACACAATTACATATTAATTTTAATTTCTTTTATTTTTTTAGAATTTGGATTATTTTTTCTTTTAAGTTTTTTTCAGGTACCTATTAATTTTTCTTTGTTTTTGTATAAAAGAACTTCGAAGTACATTCTGTTCGACAGATAATCTGTTTAGGAAATAATTTGGTTGTCTTACAGTAGACGAATTAGTGGTTTCATTGTAATTTTTTAAACTCTTTATAACCGGATCATCGACCAATGGGGATCCCTGTTCATTCTTTTTCATAATTTTACACATAATCAACATTACTAAGTATTTTTTTTTTTTTTTTTTTAAATAAAAGCACCAATTGGTGTATTTATTATGTAACCATCTAGTAAATTAACACTAATAAGTTATTTGATTTTATCATACTAATTTGCTACGTTTAAAAGTTTACAAAGTATTTATCCTATGATAATTGCTTTTCGTTTATAATTATGAAATATCAATTTTTACAAAAGTTCAAACGGTTTTATTCGTTTTAACCTTCTAGTTATACCATCATTATCTAGGAGTTGAAGAGCCTCGACATTGATGTGTTGTTCTAGTCGTTTTTGATGACTTTGTGCATACTTTTTGATGACGTTATCTATCATTTCTACTTCTAAGTCCTTATGTAGATTGATATTCCGTATATACCATGGTGCGTCGACTATGCCTCGAAGTACTTTATTTTGGAATCTTTGTATAATTATTCTGTTATTTGGACTGGTACAACCACAAAGTTGTATACCATACGTCCATATTGGTTTCAGGACTTGTTGATACAACAGAAGCTTGTTGTATGTTGACAGGGTAGAATTTCGGCCTAAAAGCCAGTACATTTTTCGGTACTTTAAGTTTAGTTCTTCTTGCTTTTTTTCACATGAGGTTTCCACTTCAGCTTTGCGTCTAAGGTCATACCAAGATATTTAGCTGTATTTTCGAACCGAACTATCTTTTCATTGATATACACTGGTTTATGAATTGTACGTTTATTTGTAAAATCAACATGTACAGATTTTGTTTCATTCAGTTTAATGCGCCATTTATCAGTCCAGCTTTGCACCTCGGTGATAGCTGCCTGTAGTTTGGTTCTTGCTTCAGTACTATTATTTCCAATAGCCAATATTGCAGTGTCATCAGCAAATGTTGCAATAATGTTTTCTTCAAATATCGGCAGATCACTTGTGTATAGGAGGTAAAGGTTTGGTCCCAATACACTACCTTGTGGTACACCTGCCCGGATTTCCTTCAATTCAGAGTAAGTATCTTCCTGTTTGACTCTGAAATATCGTTCTGTTAAATATGACTGTAATATTTTTGCATATTGGCTCGGAAGAAATAAATTTAACTTATGCTTTAGCCCTTCTTGCCAAACTTTATCAAAAGCCTGTGCAACATCTAAAAATAATGCAGAACAAACTTTCTTTTCTTCTAAAGTATTTTCAATGACATTGACAATGCGGTGTACCTGGTCAATAGTTGAGTGTTGATTTCGGTAGCCGAACTGGTGATTCGGGATCAGTTGTTTTTCTTCAATGATTAGCCTTTTTAAGAGAAGTTTTTCGAATAATTTTGAATTTACCGGTAATAATGAAATCGGTCGATACGATGCTACTTCATGTGGCGGTTTTCCAGGTTTGGGTATCATTATGACTTCAGCTATTTTCCATAGCTGTGGCACATAGTGCATTCGAAACGATGCATTAATCAGGTAATTTAATATGATTAGTGCTTTTTCAGGAAGTTCTTTCAAAATTTGACCGGTTATTAGATCGAACCCAGGAGCTTTTTTTGGTTTTATATTTGTTAATATTTCATTTCTAACTTCAGCCAATGTTACAGATGGAATATTATTGTTTTCTTGCCATAAAACCTCTGGAAGTAATTCAAGGTTTTCTGTAGAATTAGGTTGGAAAGTGTTTTCTAGGTGATCAGCAAAAGTAAATGCTTTTTGTCTGTTATTTTTGGACCAACTACCATCAACATTTTTTATTGGAGGCGTTTGTGTGATTGGTCTTTTAAAATTTTTGGTAGCTTTCCAAAGAGAGTATTCAGTACTAGAATCGTTATTTAGGTTCTGCAGAAATTCACTCATTGTGTCGTTCTTTAGTTGTTTAATTTCATGTCTCAACTGAGCTGTAAGATTATTTAATTTGGTTTTATATTGTGGTGCTCTGGTCTGTTGCCATTTCTTTCTCATTTTTCTTTTTTCAGAAACTAGCTCTAATATTTCTTTGGGATAATTATTACCTTTTAATTTTCTTGTTATTAATGGGGTACTTTTCCATGCTGATAACTGGATATCATTGATTAGCTTTTCTATCTCAAAGTCCAGTTGCTCCTCATTTCTCAGTGGTATATTTAAATCAATTCGGTCTTCTAATGTTTTTTTAAAGCATGCCCAATCAGTTTTTTTATTAACCAGGCTGGGATTAGTTGGTTTAGAGATAATGTGTTCGCTAAGTAACAATATAATCGGAACGTGATCTGAATTCAGCTCAAAGTTTTCTTCAATCTGTATATAATTACTGGATATATTTTTAATGACAAAAAAGTCTATTTAGTCAGGAATCTTATTTGGATCTGTAGGACAGTACGTAGGTTTGCCTGTTGAGATAGTCTCACATCCATATTTCTGAACAGCTTTTAACAACTCTCTACCTTTCGTTGTAACAAGTCTCGATCCCCAGTGGGTGTGCTTTGCATTGAAATCACCACCAATGATAAATCGTTTTCCAATATTATTGAAGAATTCTTCATACCTTTCTGACATGATATTATGTTTTGGAGGACTATATAAGCTAGTTACTAAGATACTATAATTTTTCGTTTTAATACTAATTGCCGTCGCCTGTATATCTTCCGAACAGAATTTGTTTTCTTTATAGTGGGAGATATTTTCTTTAACTATTACTGCACTTCCACCCTTTGCTGCATTTTCTGGATGTATTGTGTGGTAAACTTTATATCCTTTAAGTTTAATAAAGGATTGCTTTGTAAAATGCGTTTCTGATATTAAACACACGTCAATATTATTTATATCAAGGACTGCTTCCAGTTTAATTTTTGTGTTTAAGTAATCCGTTTGCATTCCATGTCATTATTTTTAATATGTTAGCCATTTCACTTATTTTTTTTAGATTTAGAAGCAGATTTTATATTTCTACTTTCAAGTTTTTTAACTCTTTCGGATAAGTTAGCTATTTCTTTAATAAGAAGTTGAAGATTTTTGTTTATATCGTTTTCATCCTTTTTATTTTGTTTATCATTACTAGTATTTTGTAGTCCAGCTCCTGGTGCAGCAACAGAAGAATAACTAGGTTTATTTTGTATTTTTACGTTTGTATTTCTATCTTCTTTTTGTACAGCTACGCTGCTTGTAGATTTTTTATTTTGAACAGGGTGTCCAGTTTTTTTGTTTTTAATTTTTTGTAGCTGTTTAGCAACAAGACAACCTCTATAGTTGGCAGTATGTCCTTCACCACAATTGACACATTTAGCAGTTTGTTTATTGTCTTTATTGCAATCTTTTGTTAAGTGTTTACCGGTGCATTTGACACATCTTGACTCTTTACGACAATATCTTTGAGTGTGTCCAAATCCTTGACAATTCTTACATTGAGGAATTAATTTAATTCCCTTTATTGGTACAATCTCTACTTTACTTCCAAGTATAGTAGTAATTTTATGGATTTTTTCAATGTTCTCTTTATTGTCGAAAGTTAATGTAAACATATTCAATGGCCTTTTATCTTTCCATGATAGTTTGTTGTTAACTGAGATTATAAAGAAATTTTTCTCTATTAAATACTCTTTTATTTTGTCAGAATTACACGAATGATGCAGATTCTTTACCATGACTCTTATAGGTCTAGTTTGTTTATTTTCATACGTGTGGAACTTAAACTCATTTTGACTTAAGATGTCGATTATTTTTCTGTAGCAGTCTGAATCAGTGGTATTAATTTTAGCTGTTGTATTATTAATCAACTTAATTTGAAAGTTTTTTTCTGAAACTTTTGTTTTTAATGTGTGATAAAGGACCTCATACGACCCGAATTCATCTAGGATGATAGTTGGAGGTGTTTTTTCTTTTTTACCGGACAAGTTTTCTTTATTATTATTATCATTATTACCACTATTTGTATTATTACTATTATTCTTTATTTTGATTGGAGATGGAGGCGAAGGTTTTTCTTTCATTTTTCGCTTTTTAGTACTCCTTTTATTCCTTATCCACTCTGTGTCTTTTGCTAGTTGTTCCTCGTCGGTACTATATTGATTAGTTATTTTCGGTGTGGTTTCGGTGTGGTGATCGTTTGATCTCACTGCAACTTGAGTGGGCTTTTTTGATGTCGTTGCAAAGTTCCTCTTTAATTCTTCATTTTGTTTTCGTAGTTCGAGAAACATAGCCTCTAATCGCTCTGTTTTTTTCACTGCGCATTGCCACTTGTTATATAAAGTTTGTTCATTTTGACTTCGTTGGCTGCTTTCTTGATGTAAAGTTTGACTTTTTTGGTTTAGTACATTCTCTTTTGGTTGAGCACACACATCCTCACTGTAATTAACTTTGTTTACAGAAGGTGGAGTTCTTTTTGTTTTCTGCCTCCGTATAAGGAAAGCGTATGTTTCTGTTGCGCCTGTTTCTTTTATGTGGACTTCATCTTGCAATAGTTGATCCCCCCCAGAATCCGTGGGATCAGAACATTACTAAGTATGAACAAATCGTTCAAAACATACGGACTCACATACAATCATTTTCAACTGAACCGTGTTCAAACGGACCAATATTTAATACATTAACTTACAACTACAAATTACTAGTTTTTAAATTCAAAAACATTATTCTTCACAAGACAAACAAAAGACAACTTGTAAACGGAGTAAGAAAAGTGCTAAAGTACATAACAGGCACGATGTACAGCGACGATGAAATTAAAATACGTAACAAACTACAAACCTTAACAGATAACAACAAAATGTTAATAACAGGAAACAATAAACAGGTTAAAACAAACTCTGATCTAATTGAACAAACTTACAACATTACAGAAAATATTAGGAATCAACAACATACAATAAGAAAATTCGTGACAAATTTAACTATGAACTCAGCAATAAAACATCCAGAATGGAGCATCAAATGGCACTTATGGAGTGCATGTACTAAATTAACTACGCCATTACTTTAATCAGAAATAACATCGTCAATATTGAACCGACATTAATGATGAGCAGATTAGGAATCCTAACAACAAATATACTAACAGACGAAGAATTTATTATTAATTCCGAATAACATTCGGAAATGAAATAGTCATAATTTTTATACCTTACACCTATGGAATAGGTAAAGGACATATGTAAATATGGAAATATGGACAATATTCGACAATGCTTTTAGTTTCTGGAATCTTCGGAAAGTTCAAGGACTGAAAAACTAATGATGCTATTTTGATGAAATTTAAACTCTAGGTTACTAGTAATAAAAGTACCGCGGCACTTACTTATGGTTTAGCTCGGACAATAAGTTCGGTTTCTAGAAGTTTTTGATTGAATTGAGGCCAAACGATTATAATTTCGAAACCAAAGAAGATAGAACATTCGGAAATGAAATAGTCATAATTTTTATACCTTACACCTATGGAATAGGTAAAGGGGTATATTAACTTTGGAATAGTGTTTGCAACCACCTAAAGGTAGCGAGCTAGATATGGGAAAGTATATGTATTTGAGATCAGCGTGGCCTCCTGAGTCGATATAGCCATGTTCGTCCGTCCGTCCGTAAGCACTATAATTTAAAAATAATGGAGCTATCTTGATGAAATTTTCACATTAGGTTACTAAGGCTGAAGATACGGCGTGGATTGCAAATGGGCATAATCGGCCCATGAGTTCGGATTCTGCGCTTTTTAGTCGGTCTAAGAGCTAACGAACATATATATAAAAAATCACGATAACTCAACAACTAATATCTTTATCAAATTTGTGCTGCAGGTTACTAGTAATGAGACTACGGCGGGGATTACGTACTGTTGAGATCGAACTATGGGTTCGAATCCTAGAACTTTTTGATCGAATTTAGGTCAAACAAGCATAACTCGGAAACCTGTGAAGATAGAACTTTTTCAGTGTGCCTCTTCCTATGTCATTAGAGTCCTTGAAATTTAGGACCAATTGGAGTAGTTGATCGAGGACCATCCACACAGATCTGAAGACTTAAAGAATATCATTAATATTAATAAAAAAAATAGCCTATAATTAAGATAGAACGTTCCAATTGCGTACAAGGGTTCACTAGTATTGAAAGAACGGAGTGCGCTCCATTTAGACGAAATCCGGCCATGAGTTATGATCCTGGAACTTTTTCATCGAATTTATGCCAAACGAGCATGATTCCTAATCCAAAGAAGATAGAACCCCCAAATTTGGTATTTTAACTATTCCCTTAGCGTCCTCGAAAATTGGAACCAATTGGAGTAGTGGGTCGGGGACACTCCTCATAGTTTCGAAGACTTTAAAGCATATCTTCGAAAATAATAATGATAGTAACTTCAAACAGATGTAGAAGCCTCAAATTTGGCACAAGGGTGTTCTTTACTATTTCCTACGTGTTCCCTTAATTTATGATTAATTGGAGTGGTGGTTCAGGTATCATCGAAACTAATGAAAATAGTAGCTTAAAATAAAGATAGAACGTTTCAATCGTGTATAAGAGTTAACTAGTATTGAAAGTATGACGGGCACTGTATACGGGCGAAATCGTACCATGGTTTCGAGTTCTGGAACCTATATAAAATTTAAAAGCTAGCAAATATATATCTTAAAAACCCCAAAACTCAAATTGTGTACAAGGGTTAACTTGTATTAAAACAACGGAGGGGACTGCATATGGGCGAAAACCAATCTTGGGTTCGGGTTCTGCAACTTTTGATCGGTTCAAGTTACGAAGACCTTAAAGCAATCTCATTGAAATTAATAAAAAAAAAAGCTTAAAATTAAGATAGAACTTTCAACTTTGTACAAGAGTAAACTTGTATTGGCGAAAACCGATCTAGAGTTCGGGTTCTGGAACTTTTGATCGGTTTAAAGGCAAACGACCATATATCCAAAAAACAAGATAGCTCGAAAATTAAAGAAGCTACCTTGATGAAATTTTAACTGCAAGTTACTAGTACTGAATGTACGGGGGGGGATTGCATATGGCGAGATCAGCCATGGATTCTCATTCTAGACTTTTTGACCGGTGTAAGGGCTTAAGAACAAATATCAAAAATCGGGAAAACTCAACAACTAATGTTGCTACCTTCATGAAATTTGTGCTGTAGGTTACTAGTAATGAAACTAGTGGAGAAAAAACTGCGTACAGTCGAGATTGGACTTTGAGTTCGGATCCTAGCACTTTTTGATCGAATATAGGCCAAACGAGCATAATTCCCAAACCAGTAAGGATAGAACTTCCACATCTGGTATAATTGTGCCTTTTCCTATATCCGTAGTGTTCTTGAAATTTGGAACCAAGTGGAGTAGTAGGGCGGGGATCATTTAAACAGTTCCAAAGACCTTAAAAAATATCTTCGAAAATAATAAAGATAGTAACTTCAAACAAATTTAGAATCATCAAATTTTGCACAAGGGTGTTCTTAACTATTTCCTATGTGTTCTCCTAATTGAAAATCAATTAGCGCTCCACCTCTCTGTTCAGGTAACACTCTTAGGCCTCCCAAGGTTTAAAAGCTTATCATCGAAATTATTAAAAATAGTAACTTAAAATAAAAATAGAATGTTCCAATTGCATACAAGGGTTAACTAGTATCGAAAGTATGGCGAGGACTGCATATGGACAATATTCGACAATGCTTTTAGTTTCTGGAATCTTCGAAAAGTTCAAGGGCTAACGATTATATTTCAAAATAACTGAAAAACTAATGATGCTATTTTGATGAAATTTAAACTCTAGGTTACTAGTAATAAAAGTACTGCGGCGATTACTTAGCTCGGACAATGGCTTCGGATTCTAGAAGTTTTTGATTCAATTGAGGCCAAACGATTATAATTTCGAAACCAAAGAAGATAGAACATTAAAATTTTGGACACAAGTGTTTTTTCCTATTTGCTTTGTGTCCGTAAAATTTTGTATGCATTAGAATTGTGGTTTGTGTACCACTCCCTGTACTCTCAAGACCTTAAAGCTTATTTTTGAAATTAATAAAAATAGTAATTTGAAATAAATATAGAGGCGTTAAATTTAGTATAACGGTGTGCTATTTCCTTTGTGTTCCCGAAATTTAGGTACTTAATTGTAGTGGTGATTCAGGTGCCTCTTAAGAAATCCAAAAATTAAAAAGCTTATCTTCAAAATTTATGACTTTAACTAAAAAGGTAGAAACTTCTCATTAAATTTGAACCAAATAGGTGTAGGGTATTTCTAAGTCGGTTGCACCGACGCACTGTTTCTTTACTTGTTTTTATATTTAAATAAGCTTTATTAGCAAAAATGCTCATATTTATATTTGAATAAATTGTATGAAAAGTTCTAAATTTCTGATTGTATTTTAGAAATTTATTTATTGCATATTTTGCATTTATAAGATTTTGTAATAGGTACATATACAAGGAGCTTTAATTATTTTCAATTTTTAATTGAATCAAAAAATGAATGTTTTTAGTTTGCATTTAACATTATTAAAATATCTAAACACATATATCGTCGGTGTTCGAGCAGGACCAAACGACATTTTTTAGGCTTTAGGTATCTTTGCGCTCATATAAGCAGATACAAATCGTTATGTTTAAAAT